>OU898276.1:125779998-126039998 GCA_918026665.1 Diabrotica balteata | reverse complement strand
CCTAACAATACTCCACAACAAAATTAGACTCAAATGCGAAGATCTCAAGATACCCAATTTGGTTTTGGAAATGCTATTTTATTAAGGCACTTTTTGCACTAAATATCCTATTACAAAAATGCCGTGATTAAAAAATGTATCGTTGACTTCGAAAAGGCATTCGATAAAGTATAGCATGTAAAATTAATGCAGTTGCTATAGTAGATTCGAGTATATTCGAGTTAATAAAAATCTGTACTGAAATCAAACTGCTATCGTAAAAATTAGAGATAATTACACCGACGAAATCACTATACAACGAGGAGTCAGACAACGATGCATTTTGTCCCCAACATTATTCAATGTTTACTCTGACCAGCTATTTAAAAAGGCACTTAGGATAAAGCTATTTGGAACCAAAATCAACGGGAACTACTTAATGTAATTAGATACGCGGACGATACAGTAATTAGGTCAGAAAATATTGAAGGTCTTCAAATTATGCTTGATTGTATTCACGAAGTAGGAGAGGAAATGAGCATTAAAATAAACTCAAACAAAACCAAATTTTTAGTCTTTAGTCGTAATCCACATCCAGATGCAGAACTTCAATTAGATGGATTCTTTGCAATAATCATCTCAGTTTAGAACTAAGACAAAGAATAGTTAAGTGCCATATGTGGTCAGTACTTTTGTATGGAGCAGAAGTGTGCACACTAAAAGTACCAAGTATGAACAGAACTGAAACATTGGAAATGAGGATTTTTAAACGAATGCTGAAAAACTAATAAGGAAGTACTAAGGAGGGCCAACAAAGATATAGAATTGCTAAAGACTGTTAAACACCGGAAAATGTCTTATCTGGGACATATAGTGGCGGGGAATCGATATAGAATATTACAACTAATCCTGATTATCTTGATTAGGCAAAATAGAAGGTCGTAGAGGTGTAGGAAGAAAACAGGTTTCTTGGTTAAAAAACATTCGTGAATGGGGTGAGATATCAAATTCAGAATAATTATTCCATGTTGTAGAATATCGAGAAGCCTTCACAATAGTGATTGCCAACGTGGGATAACTCTGATATGGCATGTGACGAAGAAGTAAATACCGACTTCTACAGTTGATCCTGGGCTACTGGGATTCTACAAGACTGAGGGCAAGAGAAACCCTGGACGTAGACATATATCCTGGCTAAATTATCTTAGGAAATAGACTGGTCTAACGTCAACTGATCAATTTCGAGCTGCTGTGAATAGAATAAGATGGGTCAATGTATTCGCCAACATCACTAGAAGATAGGCACATTTAAAAGAAGATTAAAAAATATATGAGGAAAAATTTAGAAGCCAAAGTTTTTAGTTTCGGTTCCGAGAAAACTAGAGAAATTATATTTACTCTTAAACTATGATCGAGAAATTTTTATCTGTTGTATCTGTTATTTCAAAGTTTGACATTGGATATTTTATAGAATGTCCAGGCATTGCCGGCAATAATAACCGGCAATGTATGAGATGATTATTATTTCACACACTTCCCAAGCGTGTGAAACACTTCTTAAATATGATATACGGACAAAGTTGGAGCCCCATCTATAGTACATTCTGACAATGATAGATAATTTACCAGTAATGTGGTGACTAGCTTGAAGAGTTCGGCCAGTACTGAAGATCGTCCATGGGAAGCCTCACCATTATAACAAAGCCAGGATAGTGTCAAAAGCGTTAATCAAGTTATTTGTACAAAATATCTGGGAGCTGGAGTAAAGAACTGCATTATATGCAATATCAAAAGAACACCGTACGACATTCTTTTTGGAGACAAACCTAAAGTAGGGCTTACAACTGGTCTAGTCTAAAATTAGATGTTTGAAAAGACATTAATACAAAGAAGTAGCTAGAAAAACTAATAGAAACCAGCAAAACATTGGAAAAATCTTAAACTAATAATTAGGTTATGCAACAGCCATGTTAAAAAAACATGGATTTATAGTCGATAGTTGATTAACCTATTTGTCATACCTCTTGTGTGTATTAGGAAGAATGATGCATGCATGCAAAAAGTGTCGTCCAAAAATTCATACCTTCTGTGGTGATAATAGTAAAGATAATGGATTTAGTACATTCTTTGTATGCTATTTTAGGTAAAATAAATTCTAAAATCAATCCAACTAGAAGTCAAAAAAATTAAAATAAATTAAGAAAAAAATGAAAATCTCGGAAAAAATTTTTGTATTGCTTCTTTCGGAAACTACTGTGCGATGTTAACAAGAGACTAGATGATTCGTGAAATATGTTGACAGTTATAATGAGTGTGACAGAGAATGATTTGTACCAACTTGGAACTTCTGAATAAATTTTAAATCAAGTATATGCTAGATCACAATTCACTTATAACTTGCTTAGAATTAAGATATTCCTCACCATGAGATTCGCCTCCGCTTCCGATTCCTGTTCAATACAGAAAAAGCGGCCAAAGTATCCGTCAAATGTAAGAGTAAAACACATACATTTGACACAGAAGTTCCAAAACATGAAACAACTTTGCATAGGAGTAGTAAAGGTAATAAAATATATATTAAAGATATATTAATGATATTATAATTGATAATATAATTCTATATATTAATGTTGTTTCCCTTAACCCGAAAGGAACATGTTTTGTTTTGTACAATGTTTAATTTTCTTTACTTATTTTGAATATTTTTTTTGGATCTTTTTTAATTATATAGTTTATATAACGCACGGCCCAATAGTAACCTTCAGTTTGGGTGTAACCAGAACTTAAAACAGTATTTATTTTAAACCATTTTCCGGTTATTCAACATCATGTGTTTAGATTTTTGTATCCGATGAATAAAAGTCTACTTTCGAGTAGCCATAACTTTGTTAACAATAAGTTTACGGTAATTATAAAAAATAAATCTCTTTGTTTTATAAGCTTCATTTTATATTAAAATAGTTTTTCCAACAAAATATAAATTTTTGGAGTTACTCGCGAAAAACCGTTTAAAAACATACTTTTTTGACGTGTAATTTATAAAATTTCCACGAATACCAAAAATATTGAGCTTTCAAAAAAATACGGAAGATTTTTGTCTTAGAATTCGCTATTATAACTACATGTTTTTTTTATAAACTTTTCCACTCCCCGAGTTGAGGTGGTAACCACCCCCAGAGGAAATGCACATATTGGCATATAGTAGATTTCAATCTTTAAACTATTTTATACCTATCAAAATTTCAAGCTAATCCATGAATATAAGAATTTTGAGCAGAAAACCATCATATTCTGGACTATAAAGGGATATCTAAGATTTCGCGAAAACATAAATACACAGGGTATACAAGATTTCGAAAGTAAAAAATCAAGGGCAAATATTTTGCTATTATTCGATTGATGACCAGTAACCAAATTCCAATACAGCACTTTCAAAAATCAAAAAATTAAACTAATAGTAAAATTAAGAAAAATATTAATAATAACAGTAATTCTTTTAAATCTTGTTTTGATATTTATATTTTAATTGCATTGATGGAAAATTTTATATTGCTTAAAATAGTATCCAATCTCTGGTTCTTGAAGATAAGTACATTACTAAATGTTGGGTTCATCGTTCAAAAATATCATTGCTGACAAATATGTACAATCATTTCTTTCCAGGTCACAATTTAAATACACCTACCACCAATTGTCCAGTTTAATTTAAACAGAGGCGTGTGCTCTTGTTTTTGGTTTCTTTATCGTGGATCAAAAAGAAATATATATTTTTTAATATCAAAAATCCCCAGTTACTATGTATAATTTCCTAGAAAATGTCTTTCTTTCTTTAATTATTTAGTTGTAACAAGTTATAATGAATGGGCGTCACCTAATCATTTATATTATATTAAAATATAACAAATATTAAATCTTTTCGGTCGCCCATGTTAGATCATGGGGGACATTTTTAGGGGGTCATTTGACCAAACATGAATCACATATAAATCAATACTACAGCACAGAATAATAAACAATCAGAATATCCACTCTCAGATGCCGCCTTTGAAGTTTTTCAGCACGCGCGCCATGTTTTCGAAGGAAACACATAACACAGACATATGATTTGTGAGGTTATGTAATTGTTTATAGTTATGTTTAATTATATTATATTTATGTTATTATATTTAAAAATGTTAATATAATTGTATAGTATGTCTATGATTACCGTAAGTCAATTGAACCGGGTTAATTTTTCTATGTACACCACATAAACAACACTGGTTCCCTCTAAAACATGGCGGAACGTCTACGCGAAGGAGATGCGCGTACTTAATTTTCCATGGGGAGTGGGCATTCTGATTGTTTATTATTCTGTGACTACAGTATGTAATATCAACTTAGGAAAGTATGCCGTCAGTTCTTATCGGTACTAAAAGCATTGGGGTTCAAATTATTGGTTGCGCCTTAGATTTCTCATCCCTATTCCAGCCGAAATGTACGGCGCACAGAGTGGTATTTTACATAAAAAGCTGGTAAAAACGAAAATTTCAAAAACTAGAATTTCGGACCGATTCTTTTCTCCAAAGCAGGTAGTTATCTGTGACATCATCTTTCAATATCCCCTCCCCAAATAACCTAACCAAACAAAATTGACAGCTGTCACTTCCTAACACGTTTTGGCTGGGTTTAGTTTTGAGATTTTATTACACTTTTTTATACGTTTTGTGATTTCTTTATTTTTATAATTAAAGTGATTTTTGTAATAGCGGCAATTATAAATATGCCAGAAGAAAGTCAATACTCAATATTGGGTCATTTTTTACAACACTGCCTTTCTAGAACTTCAATCAAAATTATTCCATTTTTTTGAATTTTCAAAATAAACAAAATATTTGAATAAAATAGCACATATGTTTTTTTGGCGTGCACTTTGAATCTGAAATACCTTAAACCTTCTAGCTCTTCCGTTTATATAGGAAGTAACCATTATATTGATTAAATTTAACGTTCTTCAATTGCTTTTTTTAATTTTCACTGAAATTATTTTTTAATTTTTATTATTTCTTAAATCAATCATTAAATATCTACCTCTTCCGTATGGTTTCAGTAATAAAACTTACTCAATAAAGTAATAATTAATATTACAGGTAGATATTCAATGATTTTAGGTATAAAATTTGAATTTAATAGTCTAGTATCTTATCATGTTTGAGAAATCGACATCTAACTTAAGTTGAAGTGACAAATCGTCTAAGCGAAGTGAGAAATGTGGATGTAAGCAGATGGACAGTTCGTCGACGACTTGTAGAAGGTAATTTATTATCCAGAAGGCCAGCCCTATCTCCAATACTATCCATAGAACATCGCAGAGCTCGCCTTGCTTTTGCAAGACAACATATATATTGTTCTCAGATATATGCTTTGCAAGCAATATAATATATTGTTCTCAGATGTCCAGATCTTGTCTAAGGTCACCACCAGACGGCCGAGAAAGGGAGAGCGATATTTTCAATGTAATATTGCGGAAAGAATAAGTTATCGGGGGGGCTCTATTACGGTTTGGGCTGGTATCAGTTCAGAAGCCATACTGATTTAGTTACTGTAGATAGAGGTTCTATGACTGCTGCAAGATACATAACAAGTATTTTAAATCAGGATGTGGTACCTTTTGCTCCTTTGATTGGACTTAATTTTAATTTTATGGACGACAACGCGCGTCCTCACCGTGCTAGAATCGTTAACCAATATATAGAGGAGGTGAGCATTGTCCGTATGAACTGGCCAGCTTGCAGTCCCGATCTCAATCCCACAGAACACCTATGGGATATGATGGGAAGACGTCTTCGAGCACGAGTACCCCGTCCAAACAACTTGGCTGAACTTACAGCGGCTCTTCAAGAAATATGGGACCAACTGGATCAATTTGATATCCAGAGGTTAATTACCTTAATGCCTAGACGTGTACAGGCTGTTATAAGGGCCGAGGGGGAAACACTAGATATTGATTTATTATCAATGTTTTTCTTAATTTCAGAAAGTTTTAAATTTTCTTGTATTTTTGAGTTTTGGCGTATGTCTCTATAAATCAATGATTTTTTTGAATAATCTGTAAAAATAATTTTAATCTAACATATACTTTTACATATATACCTGATTTAAAACTAATATCTTCAAACGTTTTCTTTTTTCAGCAAATAATACCCATGGATCGATTTTTTTGCACCTGAGTGTATATTATATAATTATATCAACTAAATTCGCCTAATATTGGACTAGGGCTTTCTAAATTATTACATTCCTCTGTTTCTTGCTATATTCATGTAACTCGGCTCTACGGTACTCGCATTTGTGGTCTTCCTTGTCCTATTCTGTTTTATCAAGGTCTTTAATACGATTAGATTACTCCTCTTTAATGTTCATACGCCATTTTGTGTCCTGCAAATTGCATTTTCGTTTTGCTATTTCTCTTTCGAAATTTCTTATATTTATTTTTCTAATCCACGTATTTGCCTTATTCTATTTAGTTTTATATCTAGTACTTGCTTTTCCATTCGGTTTTGCATTAAGACTTACCATTCCTCATGACTCATGTAAAGGATTTGTTAAGGCTTTCTGCTATTAATACTATATCTATATCTGTCTACAAATCTTAGATGATTGAATCATTGTAGGTAAATGTTAATGCTGTTTTCTTCTGAGTTTAATTTTTTAAATATATCATGTAAAGCCACAATGAAAAGTTTTGGAGATATTGCATCACCCTGTCTAACCCCTCTGTTTATTGATACCTGTTCTGTTCCTTCGTAGATTTAAATTGGTTTTGTAGGTTTGTTATACATATTTTCTAAGCCATATAATGAGAAAAATTTAAAATTTTGGTCTATTTACAACGGTTATTGTAGACAAAAGAACATTGTAAAAGGAATCCTGGAGAGAAATATAATATCACTGCAAAATCTGCAACCATAATTCATATTCACTGCCCAATATTTTTTTAAAATGCTAGTCCACAAAATAATTATGTATACATGGATCTAGCAAGGAAAATAAGTAATGAAATATATAATATGTCATCCAAATTTATATTAACATTTATGAAGTTTATATATAGGGTGTGTATATATAACATTTTAATTTCATTTCACATGTCAGGTTAAATTAAAAACAAATTACAATATATTACCAGTACATCCCTTTTAAGGTTTGGCATTTCTTCGGTTGTTGAACACAATAAAAGAAAGCACCCAACAGATCATTTAAGAAATTGATTGGGTGCGGACAAAGTTCGTATCACTATTATACCATTTCCTTGGCCTAAAAGACTGTAATTACGCCGAAGGATGAGGAGTGTCATTTTTGTCAAAAATTGCCGTTTATACTGCGGTAAATAATAAAAATGATCTTAGCCAGTAGCTCATAAAATATATTTACTGCAGTGCAAATGTTAAAAACACCAGGTAATTTATCCCTCTCTATGATTAGAACATTTCTGTTTTAAATTATTTAAATACAGACTAATTTTGTGTATGAGGCGATATGTAAAGACAGCAGTATATCACTACTACCAAAGAACATCAGCATATAAAAAAAATTAGCCTGATAGCAAACGTAAATAAGATTTTGATATTTTAAAATTTAATTTTAATAAATTTTTTGTGCCAAAGGTAAGAAATAATTAAGGCGAATATAAATAACAAGAGGCATAAGAACAACTGTGCCAAACATCATTCAAAATATAGATACAATATCACTAAGAAACTGGAAGAAAAAATGTGGAATGGATATATTCTTTAAATAATAATACAGTGTGAATTTATAGCAGTAGTATTAAGTGCGGATGATCAGATTATTTTGGTACATGATTAGAAAAAATATTGTGAAGAAAAAAGTAGAGAAAAGAGACGCTAGATGTTGGAGACCCGTCCCTTCCTCGACGTATTTCAAGTTTACACTCACTTTTTATTACTTATTCATCCAGCAATGTAAGTCAACTTCTAGTATTGGTTCACTAATGCTCACAGGCCTTGGCTGCTTCCGCAGTTACCTTTTCAGGTTTAGGAGGGCACAGTCCGACCAGGGCCCGTATTTTCGAAACCGTTCGAACGGAAGTCGTATGCGAAAGATGATGAATTTCGAACGAAAATAGATGATTCGTATTTTCGAGTTGATTTCGAACGCATCGTATACGACGATTTTCGTACACGACTGCTCGAGTGGGTATTCACCATTCGAATAGCGGTAAACACACGGAGTTTGACATTTCTGACTTTTACATTTAGTTTGGTTTTTAATTGTTTACATAAGTGAGATGGCCGGCCTAAATTTTTTAATTGAAAGAATTGTTTTAAATGCCTTAGAAGATGCAGAAATGTTATCGAATGTGGAGAATAGAGTATACCATGCATTTTTAAACCCTCTTGAAGCCTTATCAGATAAACAATTTGTAAAATTATACCGTTTAACAAAGCCTCTGGCAGAGGAACTAATAGAACTTTTGGAGCCCCACTTGGTACCTCCATCTAGGGCATCTGCATTGAGCATACCGAGAAAGGTAAGAATAACAAATATTTTTAATTCGACATAGGTATACTGTGAAAATCTTCCCCAAAGCACCCTCCGCTTTGTTCCTTAAGAATAAGCATCCGGGCCAAATAGAAAGTAATAAAATTGTTTACCTACAATAATTTTTTGCAGGTTTTCTAACCTATTTTCTTCCATAAAAGCTATCAGTTCTTTTTTTTTGTTTGGAAGATACAAATCCTCCGAACATGGAATTTTTATTTTCTTTCTCCATATTGGAAACAGAGAAAACAGATAAGTACGAAAACACAAACCAAAACACGTTAACACTGTGTAGAAAATTGAGCAAATCACAAAAAGCTAAAAAACTTCAAGTCTGCTGCAACAAGTAAAATAAAGTTGTCAGTCAAATAAATGTCGCCTGTCACCTCTACCTCTTCTTTTCTTAATTTCGTGCGAATTAGCGGCGTTGCCGGTGAATTTGGGTTAACGGATTCTCTTATGCGAATTAAACTTTCGAATTGCGTTCGAAAATACGAGTTTACGTTCGTGCACGATTTTTTTTCGTGCGAACTAATCGCATGCGAATAAATTCGAACACATTCAAAAATACGACCCCAGTGCTTTTACTGTGGTCTCTCGGATACTGTGACACACACGATGTAGCGTGAGCGCTGAGCGGATGAAAATTTGAAAGCGAGTGTAACTGCAGAATGTTTAATTCCGTGAGAGAATTGGTGAAGAAAATGATGAGGGATGAGTGGTGATTGACACAGATACACAAATTTATCAGGGATCTGATCTCTTCAAGAGAACGAGAGGAGAGGGAACTCTCAACAGAATTTTAAAACTAGGGAGTAGCACCTCGGTGGGATTCAAACTGTAGCAGGCTGAAATAAGAGAGAATGACACACAGACGACGCAAGAGAGATGGCTGTCTCGCTAAGCAGGGGGTTGAAAGTCTTTGGTGGTTCGTGTAGGTGTGGTTTTTCAGATAAATATGTGAGAGACAGAATGTGAATCGGGTGATAGCAGGGCATCAGTACATATGTTTTGCCTTAACATCCTGATGTCTGAAGTAACAGAGGAAAGGTTTTTAGTTGGACGCCGACCGTGTCGGAGTGGTGACAAGACGAAGTGTCAAAGGTCTAAATCTCTCGGACATATCGTCCTGGCACAACTTCGGGCATTAGGAACCCAACACTACATGGGTGAGGCAGAGGTGTTTGTATGCAGATTTTCCTTCTTTTCTTTAAAGACGTAAAAAAAAGTATTGGCTTACTAAGCATAGATCTGCTTTTATTAGTTTTTAATTCAGAGGCTCATTAAATATTCGAGTTATAGTCACCAAGTCAGGAGTTCTTGGTAGAGGTTAAAGAAGGAACATAGTTTGATACTAACTTCTAAAAAAGAGTAGTAGTCCAAAAAAGGCAGACATGTGCAGATTGGATGCTGTTTCTAATTATGACAAAATACATAAAAAATATATAACACACATAAAGAATTTATTCTTATCATTAGTATTTATTTAGTCATTCCGCGAAAAAAGACATAAATGACCCTGCATATTAACTCAAATATTTCAAAAATACAAGCACTCATTTATAGATAATTTTGTTGTAATGCTAACTAACATTCATAATGTATTCGTTGGTATTTTGTATTTAACCTCATATCGCTCATTATTCACATTAATGAATCAGGAACGAAAAATCTTGTACAATTTTTTGAAAGCATTTTACTGAGCTCCTTAAAACAATGCATTAGTCAGTACTTACTTGAGAATGTTCCATCATGTTCTAAAGTAATTTCTTGCAGTTGGCTTGGACTAGTACTGAAACAATATCATTTTATTAGAATAATATTAAAAAAAAAACAGTAAAAGTAATTATATGCGACATATAATCAAAGTGAACATTATATCAATATTCATTATGTAAATGATGTCACTTCGATGTCCCATAGAACATGCACATTTAAAAAGTGTAGGTTACGATACACTGTATTTATGGTTTTAATACACATAACTTAAATACCAAACACTATATCTTAGGCTGAACTAGAATACATTTTAGTGTCAAATCAATTTTATAATTGGCAAACCTCATTTTAGCGAAAAAATGGAAAAATTCTTTTTTATCTGCTTTTATTAAAATTTTGACAGATCTAATATAGTCAAACTCATTTTAATGTACCTAAATAGTAATAAAAATATTTTTCTACTCTCATACTTTTCTTTCTCTCATACTTTTTCTACTACTTATATCAATTACAATTTCAATACCCATACTATAATGGGATTCATTATGATACAGATATTCAACCAATAGACTCGCGCGATAAAATAGAAGATATTAATATCCAACAACTAAGATGGTTTGGACATGTTCAAAGAAAGCCGACTTTCAAAAGAAATCCTAACATGTCAACCTCATGGTAGAAAGAAAAGAAGAAGACCTCGCCTCAGTTGGAGAAAAGGCATAAATCGAGAAATAAGAGACAGAGAAATAGAGAAAAATCTATGGACGAATCGAGAAAATCGTTTATTTCGAAGAAATGTCAACCAACTCAATAAAATTGTCACCTTAAATTTATTTTAATATTTGTAATATTCAAAATATAATTGTATCAGCAACAAATTATAATGTATTAACCAAATAATTAACTTAATTATATACCTAACTACTTAATTTGTTTGTTTTACTAAATAAATAAATTTGAAAAATTTATTTATTTAGTAAAACGCATCGTAGAAAAAATCATGTATACTACTCGCATTTAATTGCCAGTATGATGCTCGTATTCTAGGCGACATTCATTTCATGTCGTATCCCTCATGCTTGCATCATAGTCACAATCATTAAATTAATGCCCTTTGCATAATATATAATACTATTTTATAACTGTCTAGTAAGGTTAATATTTTTGTAATGTACCTATCAAATAAATTGGAATTTCATCTACAAAGTCCAACACCAATTAGTAGACGTTGGCAGAAGTTTGTATCTGCATTACTAAAATAATTGAGGCCACTACACAATGACGGGTAGACAGACCTGTCGTGAAGACGATTATAATATTGGTATTACAAAAGATAGAAATATATGAAAAAATGTAATTATAGAAGCCGATCCCGTATAAAATAAAAACAGAGAGTTATTATTCTCTGATATATTAAAGAAAAACAACTGGAAGTATGAGCATATCAATCACGCCATACAAATTAGGAAGTTTGATAATCCAAAAAGGTAGAAAATAGAACAGGGAAGAAGAATGTGAGTAAATTAAAAAATAGAATAAATAGAAAGAGGAACATTTCCGGAATAATCAAAATTAAGTAATAACAAAAAAATTGGAAAAAGCGCTCGAAAAAATAAATTAAGTAGGGACAGAAATTCTAATATGGTTGTTTGTTTGAAAGTGAGGATAAAAAATATTGTTTTGTGTGGCATTTTAATATTATTTACTATTTCTATTGGGAATTAACCATAATTTTCGTTTAAAATACGTTTATTTTGACGTTTCGATTTCCATAAACGTATTTTAAAATAAAATTGTAGTTAATCCCCAATAAACACAATAAATTAAGAATGAAAGAAGCATGTTTCGTTTCACCATCAATTTTTAGTATCTTCAAAATGATAGACAAGCACATATGTTATGAAAATTTTTATAACCGGACGTTAAAGAAATATTACAATCCGTTATCAAACCGAAATTTCCACAAAACTCTTAAAAGCTGAACATCAAAAGAGTTGTTGAGGATATACTACAAAATAGACGATATCCAGAACAGCTATTTCTCTTAATTATCTTGAAAATTGTCACAGAACTCGAGGGACGTACAGAATCGGCATTAAGCTCCTAAAATAAATAAAAATTAAATTATTATTTTATTGTATGATCTTTATTTCTAGATTATCCAGACCTAAAATACTCCGATTTTCAGCTGTAAGAATAAGGTTTTCGTATGGTTCATTTTTTTATAACTTTTTCGCGTTTATCGAGAACTTGTGGAAATTTAGTTAGAACAACTTGTTTCTAATTTAGGTAATTCTAAAAGGGATTTAGAGCAAAGGCTGCAACTGTGGACACAAACTCTTAAAGAGAAAGGTTTTGTGGTAAGGTTTCCTGTTTATTATTAGGGCTTTAAGAAAAAAGGTTTAATAAGATGATACCTTTGGAGTGTGAAATTATTGAGAACAAATAATAGTTGTAAGTATCTCAAACAGATGCATGTAGTAGAGTTATATACTACAAGACCATAGCATATTTTTAATCTCATTTGGCTCAATATGAATCACATATCAATCAATACTACAATATATAATAACAATTTTAGAAACTATGCTGTCAATTCTTATCAGTATTCAAATCATGGGCGATCAAATTAAGGGTTGCCCTTAGATTTCTCACCCCCGTCCCAGCCGAAATTTACGGCATTGCAAAAAAATAATCTATTTTATGTACCAATCAGAAGCTTTATGTATGAATGCTGCCAAAAATAGGAAAAATGTATTCCGAAAATAAAAAATATATAATTATTAATAACCCTGAACCTACCATATAACCCCAAATCACCTCTAATTTAGAAAATTTTACGACCCCTTTCAGTCTTTGTGAAGAGAATCTTTTACATATAAAGAAAGCTTAGGTTTTACCCAAATGAGCCTGACTTGCTTTTGTTTTGCTGTTAACAGTGGCTTTTCCTTTGACTAGAAGAAAATATATTAAACTACGACTACACTTTTAAGTTTTTATCTGTAATTCAACCTTAGAAAACTTTAATTAAACTTTATTTTAGAAATATTAATTCCATCTGCCATTCAAGGATTGTTTTATTCCGGGAATAATTATTAATCAACAAACTATCAAATTTTTGAATTTATTTTGAATATAATTTTATAAAAACAATAATAAACTAACAGTGGGACGTCTGAATTTGTTATATATTTTAATTTGTCGTATTATGTAGTTGTTAGGGCTCGTATATTAGCTCTTATTCTAATCACTGTGTACGTTTAATACTATTATTTCTATATTATCTTGAAACGGTTTTCTACACTCTTAACATTCTCTCTACATTCTTAACAATTTAAACTTTAACGTTCACTGTACGCTTGAAGATAGCAAACATGAGCTTGAAGATACAAAAATCAAAGAAACTATTAACTGACTAAGAAGTCAAGGGTGTTTGCGGATTTGGTAATGAGTTTTCAAAACGTTCGATTTATTTATATATCCGGTTTTTTTTTTACTATATTTTACGAAAGCGGTTGGAAACGGTTAATAAATCTTAAATCATTATTATAATCGGCATCAGTTGTACCACCACAGCTCTAGTTGAGATTCAACTTTAATTCAGTCGATCCTGTCATTTTAACAACCGCACAAATGTACAGCGCCAGTTCTCCTCGTATTTCCGTCGTCTTCAACCCCAGTCTTGACCCGCCCCTGCTTTCTCTCGCAGGCAGCGACAATCAGGAGATAGCTTTCATACGAAAACCGATATCCTATAGACTACAAACCTGTGGGTCATTTTTAATGGGTCATTTGACCCAGGATAAATCACATATAAATCAATACTACAATATGTAATAACAATTTTTAAAACTAAGACGCCAATTCTTCTTATTGGTACTCAAAGCATGCGGGTTCAAATTAAGGGGTTCACCCCTGTCTCAGCAAAAATATACGGCGTTGCAAACAAAAATTAATCCATATACTAATTCTAAACTTTGTGTATGTATGTCGTACTGTGTCAACTTAACGAAATTAGGGAACAAGTTTTCCAAAAATAAAAAAAAATTTATGCTCCTGGTATCAATATTTTTGTACGGCATTAGGTCGCAGGTCATTTTTTTTGTTTTACCTATATAATTTATAAATGCCTTATATATGGGCAATAAAAACTTACCCCCTTGAGTGGCAAGTTTATCTTACCTGTGACTCTCATGTACCGATAAGAATTGACGGAAGAATTGTTTTTTATGTGATTTATGCTGTTTTATATGTGATCATGCTGGGTCAAAATGATCCATTAAAAATCTCCCAAAGGTTTGCAGACTACTAACCACATTAGCCTACCTATTTTTATGAAGAATATTACATCTCCGCCACCTACTATTTTTTTAAATTTCTTATAAATCTCAACGATATGCCGCCATCTATACATGATACAGTTTTCACAGACTTGAAGTTGTAAATTACTTCCATTCTCATACTCATAAAAATATACTCTTTATGAGTACTATTCAATTCCCCAAGAATTTTCACTTAGTTGAGGAGATACGTTGTAGAATGCAATTTTAGATTCTCCATTTCTCTAATAACATCTTTATCAACGTCTGTTTTGCCTTGCAATTCTTAGAAGGCACAGATTAAAACAAAAAACTGAATTTGGTTTCGGCAATATTTTGGTTTCGGATTTAGAGTTTCGTGATGATTTATTATCAGATGTCGCAATCGTGTTCATATCGAAGCCATTTTAGCGTTGCTTCTACTACGACAGGAAAGATTGTTTTCACGTTCAGAGCATCTTTTAGGATAAAATACGTATAAACGAATATACAGAGGCACTATACGTGAAATCAAATCTTAACTGTCTTTCCTTTTACTTCCATTCATTTCTCGTTGAATTCCATCACTGTTTTAAAATCAAGTCATGAATCGCTAACTTTTTTTGGAACGGAAAATCGAACAGTACGATAAAACATTATGGTTCAGTTGATATCAAATTATTTAATGTGTAAGTGTATGGTCGTCCTACGAAAAGTTTATTAAGCAGTTCGAAAGAATCCAAGTATTTTTATTTTCTCGGAAACACTTAAATTACAAATACCGATTTTTATCTCGACAGTATGAATAGGGTTTACTTAAGAGCCCATCTAGTGTCCTAAGCCGGTCCTGAGTCTTGCGTAGGGGAAATGCTGCACTAAAATAAAGAGAAAAACTTATAGGTACGTTACCTAAATCAAAATAAGAGCAAGTGGGGCGCACGAGACAGTTTCATCTAAAATTAGACACACGTTGAAAACCGTTCTTCCTGTTGTGACGATAGAGAAAGAAGAACAGCAGTTGTTGTAAGTGATGAAAGGAGCGTCTTCTAATATAATGTTTTACAAAAATACCATTTAATTTTGAGCTAACTAAAATGGAATAACTGATTTTTTTATAACTAGGAAAATATTTCGTTGCTATTTTAAAAGCTGAAGTAATTAATACTAGACCGAATTACTAAAATACAAAAGTATAAACATACAGAAGATACAATCATGTACATTCTTATTTTTTCTTATTCTTATAAGTTATTATTTATTTATAAGTCAATATTTTTCTATTTTCTTGAAAATTTTTTCATACTTTTTTTTATTGCCTATATTTTCATTTGCGAATTTACCTCTTATTCTTTCCAGGATAAGTATTTCGCCATTCTCTTTGTGTTGTGTAAGAATTTAATTTGTTATTGGTTGTACATTTCAAGAAGTCGATTATACCTTTACAGACTGCGATTGGAAATATGTATGTTTTGTGTACACCCTACATATATTGTTCTGAATTTAACACAACTTAATCAAGTCATGACCACCGAAAGATAAATCCTGAGGAGAATTATGGACAAAAGCGTGACTATCCGTCAGCTTTAATCCATCAACTAGCAAACATAGACTTTATCCATGATAGGATACTCAACCTAAGCAAGAAATATGTTCTTTCCACCATAAATGACTCGAAAAACAGAGCAAAGGAGGTTCAAAAAAGACATGCCACCGTAGAGGACAAGTATTCACCAGACTTAAAAAAAACCACAGTCCCATTCCCGCCCGCTAAGCTTCTAACCATAGAGGGCAACGAACTTCCTGATGAGTACTGGAATATCTTAGAAACAATCCAATAAAATACCGCAGGCAGTAGCTTGTACCTGCCAAAAACGCTGTCTAACAACCGTTCCTAACAACCCCGAGAACTGTATAAATGGTAACTGCATGGAATAGACTGTAAACGGCAAATAGTAACTCAACCTTCAATAATAACTGTACAATATCACACAAATCATAACCTAATAACAGAAAATCACCCACCTGAGCAAGAACTGCGAGCTAACACATAACAAAAAACCTAACATCTTCTAGCCCAAAACTACGATACTTTTAATCTCCCCTACTCAGACCCCACGCAACAAAAAAAAGATGGACACCTTTCCTTAAAGAAGGAAAAACCTATAATGAGTTCGTCATACTGTTTGTCATTCATTCATTCGCTATCATATCCTTCCATACTCCGTTATATCGGTTTATTCGAGTTCCTTCAGCTAACCCATTGTAGGCCTAATAATTGTACTCTTGTATATTCTAGGGACACAACCTAACTACATGTATCCTTTTATTTCTTGTAAAAAGTTTTGATTTTATTTGTTTAAAATATAACAAATAGAAATGAAACAATTTTGAAATTTCCAAATTATTTAATTTTCTTCTTGTTAACATCAATTAAAATGAAAACACTCGTTCAAAATATTGCAATAAACAATATTTCTTAATATATACCTATATTCCATTATGTATAATACTACATAAGACTGCTTGTTCAGCTATTCTATTTAAAAAAAAATTAATAATATTTTTTTTATAATTATTTTCTCTTACATAGGTACCTAGGTAAATAATTTCCCCACCAAACTGTCTCGACCGACTTTTCTCCGACTTATTTGCTACCATCCGTGACCTTTACAAACAAAAAAGATGACTCCTTGGCATTTTCCAGTCTAGATTAATGTGGCTTAAAACTATAAAAGTAAATTTCAGAGCGCGGAACAAAAAGGCATCGTTGTCACATATTTTAGCTAAGGAAACAATAAAAAGCTCCATAAAATATTCTTAGAAACTGAAGTGCCAAGCAGCTTTTTAATAAAATGGGCCTTTTTCAAGTCTACTCCTACTCCCGATTATGTCAGATACTTAAAATAAAAATCAAAGCATTTAGAATTTGACGATCATGCGTATATTTGATAACCATGCCCTAGAAAATAAAAGACTGATTAAGTATTTTCCTTTTCCGTAAATCAGTTTAAAAATTAGTTAACCAAACAATTTACATTGCAAACCTTTGTTTTAACACGTTAAGCGCCACCATGTTAAAAAAAATTCTAGGGGCCACTGTGTAAAATTCATAAATATGTATGAAAAATGCCTTGTTTAACTGTATTTTTTATAATTTATGTTTTATAATGTTATTTTCTCATAAAAACGTTGTTGTATTGAAATAGATACAGCGTCAACACCAATACCGTCAATTTATGAACATGGGCCACTTTTTCGATTTGGATTCAGCGTTAGAATGACGTTTGCTCCTGTCTGATTTTTTGTTGTTTCGAGTATTTTATACACAGCTACGAAGGACTCGTGTTGTGTATGATTTTTTTTTGTTATAAAAGTCTTATTAGTGACTGAATAAAATGTCATATGAAAAAGAACAAAAATGTTTGCAAAACATGTTGGATACAATAGACTTTTCGGGTGAGGAGGAACCTTTTAGTGCAAGTAAGTCAGAGTATAAAAAAAGAGTCAAGGAAAGAGAGTGTTAGTGATGATATTTCTACCAAGAAAAGGAAGCTTACGAGGTTTAATAAAAGCCAAAAAGGAGATAAATATGAAAAATACCGATTCGAAAGTTTTTTACGGTAAGTTCTCTAACTTTACTTTATCTTTTTATTGGTAACTAAATAATATGCATTGTTTATCTTCCAATAAGTATATCGACGATAGAAGTTGAAAAACTTCTCAATCAATCATGTAATGTGCTTTCTACCTACTTCTGGAAATATTGTCAATTAAGGGGAAGATGAACTATCAAACCAGGAATCTACCAACGGGAATTCAAGTTCTAGTACGTATTTTTCAGCTTCCAATGCACATATACCTAAATGAGACCATAGATAAGGGCAGGAGACCTAGACGATATGGAAGATACTGAGAGGGAAAACGAAGAACCGGATAATGAAAGCCATAGAATATATGCACTTTCTTGGGATAAGTTTACGTTATCGAAGCTAAAATATTTGATTTTTCCGACACAAATCCAGGCGTAAGTGAAGATATCTTTTCGAGTACGTCTAAGCTACAAGCAAAGCGGTTATACATAATATAACCTGAAAGTATATTGTGGCAAAGATAAAACTGGAGATAAAAATATTTCCGGGGCCAATAACACTGTTTTAGAGCTGCCAGAAAATTTACGTAGCTATCTTTAGTACACGAGCTTCAAAAGAGAAAAACACATTTAGTGGGGACTTAACGTTCCTCAAACAGAAAATATAATAATAATAAATAATAAGTTAGAGAAGTATCCGAAGAGAAGTATAAGTAAAAAAAAATTGTGATCACGAACAACAGTGCAAAGAATGGGAGAGATACATCACTGACCTTTTTGACGATGCTTCTAGAGAAAATGCTTCAAATACTGCTTGTGACAACCAGTTGGACAGAGGTCCCAATATACTCAATTCGGAAGTCGAAAAGGCAATACAGCAAGCCAAAAACAATAAAGCACCTGGACCAGATCAAATCTCTACCGAACTACTTAAACTTTTGGATGAGGAAAGCATTGCCTGCTTAACCACTTTCTTCAACAAAATTTACAACGAAGGAAAAATACCAGATGATTGGTTAGAGATACTGTTTATAACATTACCAAAGAAAAGGAGGCCCACCAAATGCAGCGATTTTAGACTAATCAGTTTAATGAGTCACACACTGAAGATACTCTTACGAATTATACAAAACCGAGTATTCCTTCTATGCGAAAGTAAGATGGGTGATAAGCCACTTGGATTTAGAAAGGGTCTAGGAACTAGAGAGTCACTATTCTGTATGTGCGTTCTATTACAAAAAAGTTGTGAATTCCGAAAAAATGTTTATGTTTGTCTCATCGACTTCGAGAAGGCGTTCGACAGAGTCCAACACAATACACTTTTCGACTGCCTACGGGCAGCAGGACTTGACCACTATGATATAAGACTGCTGAAATACTTATATTACAATCAAGTAGCCTCTATCCAAATTGGAGACAGTCCCACTGAAAAAATACCCATTAAACGTGGAGTACGGCAGGGTTGTGTTTTGTCACCCACTCTTTATAATCTGTACTCTGAAGAAATCTTTAGGAGGCTTTGGATGACCGACAAGAGGGAGTAAGACTAGGTGGAGAAGTAATCAACAATATTAGATACGCTGACGATACAGCCATTCTTGCAGAATGTATACAAGATCTCCAAACATTACTAAATCTAGTCAGTGAAGCAAGTTATCGGAGAGGCCTAAAAATCAACATTTCAAAGACAAAGTGGATGGCAGTTAGAAAGATCCATATAGATCAAGGTCTGCTTTCTCTTAATGGAGAAGAGATAAAAAGGGTAAATTATTTCAAATACCTTGGCAGCTGGTTAAATGTAAATTGTGACTCTAATGAAAAGATAATATCCAGGATCGAAATATCACGTAAGGCTTTTATGACCTGGAAACCAGTTTTATGCAACAGAAACCTGTCAATGAATATTCGTAAGAAGGTCCTGAAATGTTATGTGTGGTCGATCCTATTGTATGGTTGTGAGACATGGACGTTAAAAACCACAATGCTAAACAAGTTAGAAGCATTCGAATTGTGGTGCTATAGACGAATCCTAAAGATATCGTGGGTTTCGCACACTTCCAATGAAGATGTTCTTCAAATGATCAATTCAGAACGTCTGCTCATAAACACCATAAAGAGGAGAAAAACAGAATACTTCGGTCATATAATTAGAGGACCTAAATACCATTTACTTCGCCTTATAATACAAGGAAAAGTGGAAGGAAAGAGATGGATTGGTCGAAAGAAACTTTCATGGCTGCGTAATATTAGACAATGGTGTGGTTTCACAGTAGAAAAATTATTTCGCGCAGCAGCCGACAGAGAAAAGTTTCAGGAAATTGTAAACATGATGACGGCCAACGTCTGAATACGGACACGGCACCCAAAGAAGAAGAAGAGAAGTATCCGTCGACAAGTTTACTAAGCAACACAGGTTGTACTGTCTGGAAATGGAAGGAAAAATAGTTGTCCTGGTGATTTCAACAAAACACAGCAATGCAAGGGCTTCTATAAGACGCGGCCAGGAAGTAGAAAAACCGATAATAATTTTAGACTACAATAAATGCTTTTCTTCTTTCTGATCAGTTGAAGGCATATTCTACTAAATTACGAAAAGGGATCAAATGGTTTCGAAAATGAGTACTAGAATTGCTAAGAGGAACTACGCTAATAAATGCGTAGTGTTTATATCAGATGGTAACGTAAAAAAAATATCCATCATGAAATTCTGGGAATAAGTTGTTACTCAGCTTTTCGACAAACGTTTTACAAGCCTCCTTCGCCTAATCAAATTTACGAAAATCATGTTTTAGTTAATGAAAATAAGAAAAGAAGAGTACTGCTTGCTACAAAAGACTAAAAACAGCCATGATTAGAAATATGCCCAAGCTAAATATTTAGAAACTCGGCACAAATGTAGTGCTTGTAAAAATTTTTATTGTTTCAAATGTTTTTTTATTACTAATAAATCAGAATTATTAATCCAATAATATTCATTAAGAGTTTGTTAATTTTTATTAGTAGCTACTAAAAATGTGTTAATTGATTCAAATTAATTATATTTTATTTTTAAGAAAATGTGTTTAATTTATCAACTTATAAAAAAAAATTGTTGACCAAAAACAAATTCTACCAACCGGCAATGTTTATAGGCCCGTTTTCACGCTACGTTTTATTGTACGTTTTGTTGGATAGGACAAATCCTATACGTATATTTATTTAAAAAACCATTAAAAGGGCTACATCAATAAAACAAACGTTTTCGGACCACACAGTCCATCATCAGGTTTTAAAAATGAAAAATTGCTAGGTCACAATGCCTGAGCCACCAAAATACTAGGGTAAAAACCCTTTAAATTACATTTAGTTATAAAAGATTATACATTGTGTTGTAAAATAACTGTGATGTTCAGTATTAACTTAAATTTGGCTACAGGTAACACATGGCTGAAGCGAGTTCCAGAGCCGGTGAGAGAACCTCTACACACGGAGAACAGCTGGTTCTCCGTGAACCGTGAAAGTTAATACTGAACATCACAGTTATTTTACAACACGATGTATAATCTTTAATAACTAAATGTATAGTACATCCACTAATAATTTTCCAACATAAATATGCCTCACTCTGATTTCAAAGAGACCGCCTTTCAAATCAAGGTTGTCAGATATATTTCCTAAAATTCCTAAGGTTATATTTAAAAAATATTCTCTATTCTCTATTCGTTATTATTCAATTGCTAGTCAACGAACGACACTCTTAAAAAATAATATGAACATATTCTCAAAAAATATATCTATATAAATTAATTAACTAGGTACTAATATTTCCATGGACTCTTCACTAATGAATTAAAGCAACTGTGAACTTTGTATATATAACTTATACTCTAAGTAATTTTCGAATATCGGCAACATTGTAGTCTGGACAGAATTTCGAGGTGATTTCGATGTTCGGTCTATATCGACGTTGCCATGTTGGTGAATTTAGCGGTAATACTCTTATAGATATAATGATCGACTTTTAAGAAATCAGACAACTTTTAAGAATCCAAGTTCTGAAAAACGGTTTCAAGAATTGTATTATTTTTTTCCAAATTTTATTGATTTTATACCTTACCTGGAAACATGAAAAATTGCAGATATATTAATTATGGTATTAAAGTTACATTCAATAATTTTAAACTTGGCAACAGCGAAGCGCATCGCAATAAATCTTGATGGAACACCTGTTTGTCTGGCTATATGACACCCTAAATAGTTCATTTTGCAAGCAGCTATCAGAGGCGGATAATAAGGTAAGTAATATTATATTTTTCTAGGATGGCATTTTGGAGACCATTTGATACGAATGATCAAGATGCATCAACTTCTGTGTTATCAATAGATAATGACAATTATGTTAATGACAGCCCCGAATTAAAAAATAAAGATTTGCACGTACAATCCCAAAGAATAGTTTTAAATATGTATGAGTGTTTGAAAAAAGAAAATATTTTGATGGCTGATAATGCAATTGTTTCGAGAATTCATGTATTAACAAAAATCGGGTATAAGACGATATATACAATTATTAAATTAGGCATTGTTACAGATCATTCCTTAAAACGAAAGCGACCAAATAAAAAATTGGGTAGGATTGACACTGCTGCAAAAGACGTTATTCAGCGAACAGTTTACAATTTTTACAAAGAAAATAGAGTGCCTACTTTAGAACTGATTCGTGAAAAATTGAGAGATTTCCCTGAATATAATTATACATCTTTGGAAACACTGCGCGAGATTTTGATAAGTTGTGGATTTAAATATAAGAAATTAGATAATCGAATGGTAATAATGGAATCTCGGCGTATTGTTGAACTTCGACGAGAGTATTTGAGTAAAATAAAACAGTATCGTAATTCAAACAGAAACATAATCTATTTAGATGAAACCTGGTTCGATACGCATGATGTTGTCAAGTACGGCTGGGTTGACAACACAAACAAGTGTGCATTAAATACACCCTGTTCACGAGGAAAACGTGTTATTATTCTTCATGCCGGAAGCAAAGATGGTTTTGTATCTAATGCATTGCTATTGTCGGCCAAAAATATAACAAAGTCTTCTGCCGATTATCACGAAGATATGACAGCCGATTTATTTGAAAAGTGGTTTGTTGAACAACTCTTGCCCAATATTCCGCCGAATTCAGTGATTGTTATGGATAATGCGTCGTATCATTCCCGCATATTAAATAAAATACCTAATAATAACACGAAAAAGGACGAAATTTTAAAATTTATGGAACTTAAAAATATCACTGTTCCTAAAAAGATTCCAGTAAAAAAAGAATTAATTAGAATTGTAATGTACCTACCTACTCACATGTAAGATAATTAAAGTATCTATGTATTTCTATATAGTTTTTAGTCACCTGGTATATGTTATTTACAATTATGAAAAGTTCTCATGTATAATCACTAATAATTATTTGCTGTTAGAAATCAGAATCAATACTCTTCATAAATATTTTCCTATTTAGAATAAATAAGTTTCGCTAGTTTATTCGCCTAATACTTCGTATCTATGGAATAATAGTAATTTATTTCTCTTATTTCTTTGTTCGATAAGCTATCCGTATTTGCTATTTTAATATTAATATTTGAGTCCAATCTCTTGTACTCAAATCCATCCAGAAACATCGTTAAATAATTGTAGATAACAGAACTTATAAATTCATAGTTTTAAGAAATAACAGGCAGTGTAATTTTCATCCTCTAATATAATAAATTTATACATGTCAATATATTCTGTTTAATTCCAAAACAAAGAGTTAGTCCGGAGAAGAAATAAACGCATAGTATTCCATAACAAAATTTGGTGTCAGAACGTGGGATATTAGTAGCAGAGTTCCTCTGATTGCTGATAGAAGGAGAGCTGAGGAATTTTTGAATTGACTTGTTTCCTTCGAGGAATCATTCAAAAAAACTGTCAGTGTGGAAAAATCGCCACTACAACTAATTACATTGGGGTCCAGTACATCCAGTTCGAAATCCAGTTCCAGTCATAACCCAATTGTAGTTCCATCGGAAGTAGAGGTGAACCCGTGGAATAATAGACTATGCGACCAACAACAATATTCTACTTGTAAGTACATTCTATCTTAAATTCTGTCTCATATTTTAAAAATCTTGTAAACGTATGTCTACTTTATATCCTGATATAAGTAACTTATTTGACGAACAAATACCTTCTCCCGACTCAAATTCTCTTTCAAATTCTTCTACTTCTAATTCAAATAAAATGTCAGTATCAATTGAAATAGCTGAAAAACTTCTCATTAGATTTGATGGTACAAAATCAAAATTATACGAATTCATAGACAATTGTGATAAAGCATACAATTTAGTAAATCCGCAATCCAAACCCATCTTATTAGCCATTATAGAAACTAAATTAACCGATAAAGCTAGGGCCATAACTAGAAACAGAACATTTGACGAATGGAAAGATTTAAAAGACTTCTTATTAGATGCTTATTCTGAACGCCGAACTGAAGGTCAGTGGCAATTGGAATTACATTCCTTACGTCAGATGCCCAGTGAAAATGTAATGTCATTTGCAAATAAAGTTGAAAATTGCTATATAAAATTAATAAATACACTTGATCCAGACTTATCTCCAGATGCAAGAAATGCATGTACTAAACTCTTAAAAACTCAAGCACTAAATGTCTTTATTAGAGGATTAAACAAAGACCTCTCTATTTTAATCAAAGCCCGAAATCCAGATTCCTTAGAAAGAGCTGTTGCTATAGCAATTGCCGAAGAACAAGAACAGTTATCAAGACAAGAAATTTTCAGACCATTCTGTAATATTTGCAAACGAAATAACCATTCCTCAAATAACTGTCGATATAAAAACAATTCAGATAGAAATGTTAGATATCTTCAAAATTCTAGTTTTCAAAACCCAAAATATCCTAATTCAAATCTTCAAAGGTCAAATTCTCAAAATCAAAATTATAAACCTTCAAATTCAAATTCCAATTCTGATTTTCCTCCAAACTTAAGAAAAGAAAATACCAACACTTCCCAACGTTTTTGCAGATACTGCAAAAAACCAGGTCACGTTATAGAAGAATGTAGAAAACGCGAATTTAACAATAAAAACAAAAATCCAACAAATTCTTTAAACTTCCAGAATCCTCGACAACCAACGGTCGATTCTCGAGGAGTTCGTTCAGTTCAGGCCGTATCACAACCATCAACTTCTCAGTCACTTCCTATGTAGATTTACCCTTAGTAAATAATTCTAATCCATCCTCTTGCAAGTTTCTAATCGATACAGGCGCAGATATTTCTTTAATTAAATATTCAAAAATACTAAACATTCCAAAAATTTATTCTAAGTCTATTACTCTACGAGGCATTGATAAAAATGTCTTAAATCCAAATAAAACTATATGTAGTTGTAACGTAAATTTCAAGATAAAAGATTTTGTCCAAACTCATGTTTTCTATGTCGTAGAAGACGATTTTCCTCTTCATTTCGACGGTATATTAGGTAGCGATTTTTTTGAAATAAATAAATGCCAAATTGATTATAAAGAAAATAAATTAAACTTTAAAAATTGTTCTATTCCAATTGAATATATAAAATCTCCATTAAACAATGACAATGACGAATTTCTGAGAGATCAAAATATCGAGACAAGTTCTAATATCGATGAAATATTTCCTTATGATGCTAAATCCATAGAGGATCATTCTTATTTAGAAACCAATGATATCCAAATAACCTTAAGTAGTGAAGAACTACTATCCAATCCAATTCAATCTAAATCTAACTCTAAATCCAAAGAAAATTCAAGTCCAAAATGTGTAAAATCCACTGAGATATGCACAAATAAAACTTGTAACTCTTCACGAAATCATAAATCAAAATCTTGTTCAGAAGAAAAATCCTGTTCAGACGATCTTATACTAAATCAAAACTCTAATTCTAACTCAAGAAGTAATAAAACTATTCTATCCGCAAGAACTGAAACAATTGTTCAAATTAAAGTAATAAATAATGAATTAAGCGAAGGATTATGTCCCGAACGCGAAATCTTTAAAGGTGTATTTTTATGTCCTAGTGTTGTTAAAGTAAAAAATGATTTCTTTTTAACCTCAATCGTAAACACTACTGAAACGGATGTTGAATTAAACGATATTCAAGTAGCAATAGAAAAAATTCCAAATTTACAAAACAATGCAAATATACGAAAAATGTCTTCTTATAAAGATAATACGAATTCTAACAGAATTGCTAAATTAAAAAATGCCTTGAGAACAGATCATTTAAATAGTGAAGAAAAATCATCTTTAATTTCTATTTGCAAGGAGTACAATCATATCTTTTATCTGGAAGGAGATCAACTTACCAGTACAAATGCCATAACTTGCAAAATTCCTTTAAATTCTAATGTACCTATTAGCACTAAATCATACAGGTATCCTGAAGTACACAAACATGAAGTCGAAACTCAAATAAAAGGTATGCTAGATCAAGGTATTATCGAAGAATCAACTTCGCCATGGAATTCGCCCCTTTGGGTTGTGCCAAAAAAGGCCGATGCTTCAGCAAAGAAGAAATGGCGAATTGTTATAGACTATCGACGACTAAATGATATTACTATAGGAGATTCATTTCCACTTCCGAATATAGTCGATATATTAGACCAATTGGGTCATTCAAAATATTTTTCAACAATAGATTTAACATCAGGATTTCACCAGATCAAAATGGATCCTGAGGATTCTCCAAAGACTGCTTTCTCAACTCCGTCTGGACATTATCAATATTCACGAATGCCATTTGGATTAAAAAATGCTCCCAGTATTTTTCAAAGGCTAATGAATACTGTCCTCTCAGGAATACAAAATTACAGATGTTTTGTCTATCTCGACGATATAGTCATTCATGCCGATACATTAGAAAATCATAATAAAAGATTAAAAGAAGTATTCGAAAAATTGTCTACATTCAACTTAAAAATACAACCAGATAAGTGCGAATTTTTTCGTCGCGAAGTAATGTATTTAGGACATTTAATAACTGAATTTGGTGTCAAACCGGACGAAAAAAAGGTATGTGCTGTTACAGATTTTCCTATACCCAGAACACAAAAAGATATTAAGAGCTTTTTGGGTCTCACTGGTTATTATAGACGCTTTATAAAAAAATTTCAGTGCTTTAACACAACCTTTAACAAAACTGCTGAGGAAAAATGTTGAATTTAATTGGACAAGCATTCAACAACAGTCATTTGAGAACCTGAAATCAATACTTTGTTCAGAACCAATACTTCAGTATCCAGATTTTACCAAACCCTTTGTCTTAACAACGGATGCTAGTAATTATGCAATAGGGTCCATACTTTCTCAAGGTAAAGTATACTTTTTCCAAAGTCAATTTTCCAAGTGGCGGCTTTTGAGCTTCTTTGATGCAAATGCCGACCATTGGCGTGGAAATTAAGAAAAGGGATCAGTTCATCAAACGCATATTTCAAGAAAAATCATAATTTTTATTAATTTTTACATAATTATATTCAGGAAAATTTTTTTTACAGAACAATTTTTTAAACAAATTCAAAATATCACCTTTTGTGCTCCAAAAAATATTTTTTAGGTTTTGGATGACTCTAAATAAGATCTATGTCATTTTTCTCAAAAGTTAATAGTTTTGGAGATATAGGCGATTTAAAATCCGAAAAATGCGATACCTAATATGCATTTTCGAGGCTTGAAAAATATGTAAATGAGTATTTTTGAGATTCAAGAGTATTTAAACTAAAGTCTCGACATTGATTTTGGTGAGAAATTGGGGTAATATTTTCCGTAGCAGAAAAAGGAGATCTTTTGAATTTGAATTGTTTCCTGCAAAAATGTCCGGCACCCTTCAACCTTCGATTTGTTTAAACGCGGTATTTTTGAATAGGAATCTTCAAAGGACAGAATCAGTTTTTTTTTTTCAAATGTGAGCGGGCTCACAACATCTAATAAATAACAAATTAATTCTTTCAAATTAAAGCTTGTTAATTTTAGTGATTTATAAGAATATTGGACTTATTATTTAGTTTTTACATAAACCATAATATTTTTTTACAATTATCTGTAAATAATGGTTCATTCTGTCAGAAAATTTTAAAAGATTGTCTATCCAGCAAGGACAGAAAATCTCAAAATATTGTCTGTCCAGCAAGGACCACGAGGAGGTATGAGCCTTCCTTGCCAGGAAAGGAAAGGGTTAGGTATGTTAGTAAGAATATAAAGTTAGTTTTTTTTTCATTTTGTTTTTATTATTTTTTTTTTTGTTTTTATATTTTTTTTTGTTTTTTTTTTTTTTTTTGTTCTGACTCTATACAGTGTGTCGCATTTAAGATGAAGATACCCCTATATTTCGGCTATTAGAATAAATACCAATTTGAAATTTTGCACAGTCATACAGGTTGTCAATTCACATTTTTTAAGATAATCAACTGAAATTTAATTTTTAAACACGGCCTACTGTTAATGCACAAACAGAGTGAATCTTCAATATTTTGCTTCGAGTTAGAGATATCGGAAAAAGTTATTTGGAAAAGATGTTCCAAATATTATTATAACCCCACATAACAAAGTTTTATGTCAAAATTCGCACTTTTACTTTTTTCATTAATTGAAGAGCTTATTTCCAGTGTCTTAAATCCAAAATTTCGATTTTTTTAATTTTCTTTTTTTAAACTTTATAGATTTCTTCAAGTCTAAAATAAAGTTATATGTACCAAAACAACTTCTTATTTGCCATTTAAAAGTGCATATGAAAATTGTAAAATTGTATAATTTGTATGTTAAATTTGTATGAAAATCTGTAATTTCATGGATTTCATTATATGGATTTAAGACACTTTGGAAATAAGCTCTTCAATTGTAGTCAGGATTCTAAAACGGACAGTTGGCTGTCCCGAGATGCATCTTTAGACAGCCAATTGTAGATTTAGGATCGAGATTACAAATAATACTGAAAAACTAAAATTGCGAATTTTGTCATGAATTTTGGAATGTGCGGTTACAATAAGTGGAATAACTTTTCCAAATAAGTTTTTTCCGATTTCTCTAACGCGAAGCAAAATATCGAAAATTTACCCTGTTTGTGGATTCGCAGTAAGCCGCGTTTAAAATTTAAATTTCAGATAACTAACTATCTTAAAAATATGTGCACTATCAACATGTATGACTGCAAAATTTCTAATCTGTATGTATTTTGATAGCTGATATATAGAGGTGTCTTCATCTTAAATGCGACACACTGTATAATAATGAATACTAGTGTTCAAGATGCATCGCGATAGCTGTAAAGAAATTAATTAGAAGGACTAAAAAGAATCGTCAGAGTCTTCTGAAGTCGAATCGTTCCCAGGTTGTATAACTATTGGTGCTATTGCCGGTAAAACAGGATATTCATTTTCTATTTTTACAACATGAGCTTCGCAACTTTTCCACACATCGCTATTAATGCCACTAATTACTTCTCGAATATTCTCAATGGCCACTGCGCTTAATGTTGGTGACTGATTATATTTTCGCAATCGTTTTTTTACGGTACCCCAAACCATTTCAATTGGATTAAAAATGCAATAGTATGGAGGTAATCGCAAAAGAGTATGGCCGTGCCTGCTGCAAATGGTGTCAATAACGTATTCGTTTTTGAAATTCCGACTTTTGATCATTCTAATTAATTCTTTTTTTACTGGAATCTTTTTAGGAACAGTGATATTTTTAAGTTCCATAAATTTTAAAATTTCGTCCTTTTTCGTGTTATTATTAGGTATTTTATTTAATATGCGGGAATGATACGACGCATTATCCATAACAATCACTGAATTCGGCGGAATATTGGGCAAGAGTTGTTCAACAAACCACTTTTCAAATAAATCGGCTGTCATATCTTCGTGATAATCGGCAGAAGACTTTGTTATATTTTTGGCCGACAATAGCAATGCATTAGATACAAAACCATCTTTGCTTCCGGCATGAAGAATAATAACACGTTTTCCTCGTGAACAGGGTGTATTTAATGCACACTTGTTTGTGTTGTCAACCCAGCCGTACTTGACAACATCATGCGTATCGAACCAGGTTTCATCTAAATAGATTATGTTTCTGTTTGAATTACGATACTGTTTTATTTTACTCAAATACTCTCGTCGAAGTTCAACAATACGCCGAGATTCCATTATTACCATTCGATTATCTAATTTCTTATATTTAAATCCACAACTTATCAAAATCTCGCGCAGTGTTTCCAAAGATGTATAATTATATTCAGGGAAATCTCTCAATTTTTCACGAATCAGTTCTAAAGTAGGGACTCTATTTTCTTTGTAAAAATTGTAAACTGTTCGCTGAATAACGTCTTTTGCAGCAGTGTCAATCCTACCCAATTTTTTATTTGGTCGCTTTCGTTTTAAGGAATGATCTGTAACAATGCCTAATTTAATAATTGTATATATCGTCTTATACCCGATTTTTGTTAATACATGAATTCTCGAAACAATTGCATTATCAGCCATCAAAATATTTTCTTTTTTCAAACACTCATACATATTTAAAACTATTCTTTGGGATTGTACGTGCAAATCTTTATTTTTTAATTCGGGGCTGTCATTAACATAATTGTCATTATCTATTGATAACACAGAAGTTGATGCATCTTGATCATTCGTATCAAATGGTCTCCAAAATGCCATCCTAGAAAAATATAATATTACTTACCTTATTATCCGCCTCTGATAGCTGCTTGCAAAATGAACTATTTAGGGTGTCATATAGCCAGACAAACAGGTGTTCCATCAAGATTTATTGCGATGCGCTTCGCTGTTGCCAAGTTTAAAATTATTGAATGTAACTTTAATACCATAATTAATATATCTGCAATTTTTCATGTTTCCAGGTAAGGTATAAAATCAATAAAATTTGGAAAAAAATAATACAATTCTTGAAACCGTTTTTCAGAACTTGGATTCTTAAAAGTTGTCTGATTTCTTAAAAGTCGATCATTATATCTATAAGAGTATTACCGCTAAATTCACCAACATGGCAACGTCGATATAGACCGAACATCGAAATCACCTCGAAATTCTGTCCAGACTACAATGTTGCCGATATTCGAAAATTACTTAGAGTATAAGTTATATATACAAAGTTCACAGTTGCTTTAATTCATTAGTGAAGAGTCCATGGAAATATTAGTACCTAGTTAATTAATTTATATAGATATATTTTTTGAGAATATGTTCATATTATTTTTTAAGAGTGTCGTTCGTTGACTAGCAATTGAATAATAACGAATAGAGAATAGAGAATATTTTTTAAATATAACCTTAGGAATTTTAGGAAATATATCTGACAACCTTGATTTGAAAGGCGGTCTCTTTGAAATCAGAGTGAGGCATATTTATGTTGGAAAATTATTAGTGGATGTACTATACCAGATGATTTACCTATTGCTTATGCTAGTCGTACCTTGAACAAAGCGGAATCAAACTATAGCACAACAGAAAAAGAATTACTTGCAATTGTATGGAGTGTTAAACACTTTAGACCATATTTGTACGGAAATAAATTTTTCATTTATACGGATCATAAACCACTCACATGGCTATTTAATGTAAAAGATCCCGGATCAAGACTCGTTAGGTGGAGATTAGCATTAGAAGAATATAGCTATGAAATTATTTATAAACCAGGTAAATTAAATCAAAATGCTGATTGTTTAAGTCGTCCTCCTTTAACCATATCTGAAACAAATATTTGCGAAGAAAACAAAAACCCGGCAACAATCACCTTACAAATAAACAAAATGAGTAAAGAAAATAATGACACTTATTCACAGTTCTTATCTAAATCCGAAACTATATTAATAACAAATGATAATATAAAAGAAACAAATGAAAAGATTACATCATTTTCACAAAATTTAGCATTGTTTGTTTCCGTAGATTTAAATTTTAATGAGATCGTTCAGAAACAAATAAATAAACAATTCAGTCATATAGAAAAATTGAAAGCCAAAAATCCAAGACTAAATGACATTATATATATTTCTGATCAAAATAAAAACTTTTATTACATATTTATAAAAAATAATTATTGGGACAATACCTCTTATGAAGATATATTTAATTCCCTAATAAAATTAAGAGACTGGTTATTAAACGATAAAATATTAAAAATTTGCCTACCCAGAATAACTTTTAGCTACGATAAATTAAGTTGGGGAAAAATTAGATCTATGATTAGATTTATTTTAGAAAAACTGATATATCTATTATCATTTATCATGATATACTAACAAATCCTGAACCTGAGGAAATAACTACAATATTACAAGAGAATCACACTATCCTACGGCTGGACACTCTGGTTTTCATCGGACATACAATCGTATAAAAAAACATTTCAAATGGAATAATATGAAAAATGATATTAAAAACTTTATAAAAACCTGTGAATCTTGTCAGAAAAATAAACTCGTTAGAAAAAAATTCGTAAAGCCCATGGAGATAACAACAACAAGCTCAAATCCATTAGAAAAAATATTTTTAGATATAGTAGGTCCTTTACCTTTAACCGAGTCAGGTAATAAGTTCATATTAACATTACAAGATGACTTAACAAAATTTTCTCAAGCTTATGCAATTCCGAATCATGAAACCAAGACTATCGCTGAAAATCTGGTTCGTGGATTTATTTGCAAGTTTGGAAAACCCGATATAATAGTTACTGATCAAGGCCGAGATTTTACTTCCAAATTATTTTCTCAAATCGCCAAGCTTTTTAAAATCAGACATATAAATTGTACTGCTTATCATCCAGAATCAAATGCTGCATTAGAAAGGAGTCACGCTACTTTAGCAGACTACCTTAAACATTATATTAAAGCTGATCAATCCGATTGGGACGAATGGCTAGATTTTGCTATGTTTTCATATAATACAACTAATCATACTTCAACCAAATTCACACCATATGAACTAATATTTGGATATACACCTAATCTACCTAGCAGTATAATACGACCAGTAGAACTCAAATATACATATGAAGATTATTTAGATAATTTAACACTTAAACTTAGAAAATCTCATGAGTTAGCAAAAACGAATCTATTAGAATCTAAAGTAGTCAGTAAAAAATATTATGACCAAAAGATTAATGACACCGTTTTCTTAGAAGGACAATTAGTATATCTCCAAAATGAGCAAACAAAGAAGGGTCAAACCAAAAAACTTACACAAAATTATAATGGACCTTATAAAATTCTAGAGATAAATTCTCCTGTCAATTGCACAATTTTAGTAAATAAAAAACCAATAAAAGTTCACATGAATAGATTGAAACATGCTTTTGTTTCAGGTATGCAATAATATGGCTGACAAATAGTGAACAAATTCACAAGAAATATACCAATACTCCTATCAACAAATCACCTGGAATCTATTACGAACACATAAAAAATGTTCAATTTATTGAAACTCATTGGAACATATTAAGTCATATTCCTTTACAACCTTTTACAGACAAATTAAATTTTGTAGATCTCACCTATCAAAAAACATTAAGACTGTGTCAAAACAAACCAGTTCTTATTGAATTACGATTATGTGATACTTCACTAAAACTCTTAGGACAAATCATACCTAGACTCTTTCAAGATGAACAAACTTTAAAAAAACATAATTCTGCATGAACATTTTAGACCAAAACGCGCTCTATTTAATGCAATTGGATCTGTTTTCAGGACCTTATTCGGTACCTTAGACAGTGATGATGCTGAAAATTTCAATAATGCTATTAACAAAGCTGAAAGTAACGAAAATCATCTTCTTGATTTACTAAAACAACAAATTCATGTAGTAAAAGCCACGATTGCAAATTTTAATAACTCTATTACAAATCTAGACCGAAACAAAGTGATTTTTGATAAAAATTTTGAATCAATTACCAATTACACAGATAAAATGAATAATAAATATTTTAATTTAGATTTAAAACAAAAAATTGAAGAACATTTTACTTTACTAACTTTCTTTATAACAGAATTACAACAAGAATATTCTACTTTAATAAACGTTATTCTATTTGCAAGAAATAATAACCTTCATCCTTCTGTTATAACACCTGAGCAACTAATTCAAGAATTATCTAAAACGGTAACGCATTTACCTAGTACATCGACTTATCCATTTCCATTGACTATCGATTATGCTCATAAATATTTCGATATCATTTTACTTAAATATATATATTTTGATAACAAGATTTTAATTACGGTTAGTATACCTTTGGTTAGTAATACTCCTTATTCTCTTTTTAAACTAATATCTCTTCCTATAATTCATCCAACATTAAAGAGACTTACCTTTATTCTTCCATCTGTCAAATATCTTGTTCTTTCAGAAAATAGAAACATTTATGTTACTATTGATACATTAGAAGACTGTTATTCATTAGATGAAGAAAAACTTATTTGCAAAAATCCTGATACTTTCCGATTTACACACACTAATCCAATTTGTGAAACTGAATTGTTAACTTCAATAACAAACATACCATCTAGTTGCGATACTCGTATAATTCAAACAGAATATGAAATTTGGCATAAATTAAACAAACCAAATTCTTGGATATATGTTTACCCAAACCAACAGATTTAACTTTAAGCTGTCAGACTAGTACGCCAATATCTATTGTTCTTTCAAACACAGGTATTTTTTCTACTTCGAATAATTGCAAAACTTACACCGGATCAACTATTTTGATATCTGTCTCAAATCCAAAAGAAAGTAATTTTCAGTCTATCATTCCAGATTTATCCCTTCCAGAAGTCTGTTGTGATGATATTAAGATAAATAATGAATCCAAATTACACCTTGTTCCCTTACAATTAAATAATCTCGATCGAGATGCATTAAATTTAGCAAGCCATAAACTAGATAATTTAGAGAAAATGACCTCAGAAACAAATATTAATTTTTCAGACACAATAAAAAATAGTTCTTATTTCACTTATGCAATCTCATTTTTGATAAAATGTATGTTACTTTATATTTTATACAGGATAATTAAATATTTTTACCGACGATTTCGTAGAAATCCGTCACATAGTTGTCAACAAATTACAAATTGTTTAACACTAAATATATGTCAAAGTAAACGAAAACATGTACATGAGACAGATTTAAGTATAGATTGTAAACATAATAAAGACAATAATTATAGTGAATCCAAAAAGTGTGAAGAGACTAGTTTCACAGAGACTACACCGATAAGACGAAGTGAAAGACTATCGAGACTAAAAGAAACTATTTAAATGTGTTAAAATAAAATAATAATGTATACAAATGTTTTATACCATTTAAATGAAAATTCATTTTACAATTATTTTCATTCTTACAAAAGGAGGTGTAATGTACCTACCTACTCACATGTAAGATAATTAAAGTATCTATGTATTTCTATATAGTTTTTAGTCACCTGGTATATGTTATTTACAATTATGAAAAGTTCTCATGTATAATCACTAATAATTATTTGCTGTTAGAAATCAGAATCAATACTCTTCATAAATATTTTCCTATTTAGAATAAATAAGTTTCGCTAGTTTATTCGCCTAATACTTCGTATCTATGGAATAATAGTAATTTATTTCTCTTATTTCTTTGTTCGATAAGCTATCCGTATTTGCTATTTTAATATTAATATTTGAGTCCAATCTCTTGTACTCAAATCCATCCAGAAACATCGTTAAATAATTGTAGATAACAGAACTTATAAATTCATAGTTTTAAGAAATAACAGGCAGTGTAATTTTCATCCTCTAATATAATAAATTTATACATGTCAATATATTCTGTTTAATTCCAAAACAAAGAGTTAGTCCGGAGAAGAAATAAACGCATAGTATTCCATAACAGAATGATCAAAAGTCGGAATTTCAAAAACGAATACGTTATTGACACCATTTGCAGCAGGCACGGCCATACTCTTTTGCGATTACCTCCATACTATTGCATTTTTAATCCAATTGAAATGGTTTGGGGTACCGTAAAAAAACGATTGCGAAAATATAATCAGTCACCAACATTAAGCGCAGTGGCCATTGAGAATATTCGAGAAGTAATTAGTGGCATTAATAGCGATGTGTGGAAAAGTTGCGAAGCTCATGTTGTAAAAATAGAAAATGAATATCCTGTTTTACCGGCAATAGCACCAATAGTTATACAACCTGGGAACGATTCGACTTCAGAAGACTCTGACGATTCTTTTTAGTCCTTCTAATTAATTTCTTTACAGCTATCGCGATGCATCTTGAACACTAGTATTCATTATTATACAGTGTGTCGCATTTAAGATGAAGACACCTCTATATATCAGCTATCAAAATACATACAGATTAGAAATTTTGCAGTCATACATGTTGATAGTGCACATATTTTTAAGATAGTTAGTTATCTGAAATTTAAATTTTAAACGCGGCTTACTGCGAATCCACAAACAGGGTAAATTTTCGATATTTTGCTTCGCGTTAGAGAAATCGGAAAAACTTATTTGGAAAAGTTATTCCACTTATTGTAACCGCACATTCCAAAATTCATGACAAAATTCGCAATTTTAGTTTTTCAGTATTATTTGTAATCTCGATCCTAAATCTACAATTGGCTGTCTAAAGATGCATCTCGGGACAGCCAACTGTCCGTTTTAGAATCCTGACTACAATTGAAGAGCTTATTTCCAAAGTGTCTTAAATCCATATAATGAAATCCATGAAATTACAGATTTTCATACAAATTTAACATACAAATTATACAATTTTACAATTTTCATATGCACTTTTAAATGGCAAATAAGAAGTTGTTTTGGTACATATAACTTTATTTTAGACTTGAAGAAATCTATAAAGTTTAAAAAAAGAAAATTAAAAAAATCGAAATTTTGGATTTAAGACACTGGAAATAAGCTCTTCAATTAATGAAAAAAGTAAAAGTGCGAATTTTGACATAAAACTTTGTTATGTGGGGTTATAATAATATTTGGAACATCTTTTCCAAATAACTTTTTCCGATATCTCTAACTCGAAGCAAAATATTGAAGATTCACTCTGTTTGTGCATTAACAGTAGGCCGTGTTTAAAAATTAAATTTCAGTTGATTATCTTAAAAAATGTGAATTGACAACCTGTATGACTGTGCAAAATTTCAAATTGGTATTTATTCTAATAGCCGAAATATAGGGGTATCTTCATCTTAAATGCGACACACTGTATAGAGTCAGAACAAAAAAAAAACAAAAAACAAAAAAAAATATAAAAACAAAAAAAAAAATAATAAAAACAAAATGAAAAAAAAACTAACTTTATATTCTTACTAACATACCTAACCCTTTCCTTTCCTGGCAAGGAAGGCTCATACCTCCTCGTGGTCCTTGCTGGACAGACAATATTTTGAGATTTTCTGTCCTTGCTGGATAGACAATCTTTTAAAATTTTCTGACAGAATGAACCATTATTTACAGATAATTGTAAAAAAATATTATGGTTTATGTAAAAACTAAATAATAAGTCCAATATTCTTATAAATCACTAAAATTAACAAGCTTTAATTTGAAAGAATTAATTTGTTATTTATTAGATGTTGTGAGCCCGCTCACATTTGAAAAAAAAACTGATTCTGTCCTTTGAAGATTCCTATTCAAAAATACCGCGTTTAAACAAATCGAAGGTTGAAGGGTGCCGGACATTTTTGCAGGAAACAATTCAAATTCAAAAGATCTCCTTTTTCTGCTACGGAAAATATTACCCCAATTTCTCACCAAAATCAATGTCGAGACTTTAGTTTAAATACTCTTGAATATCAAAAATACTCATTTACATATTTTTCAAGCCTCGAAAATGCATATTAGGTATCGCATTTTTCGGATTTTAAATCGCCTATATCTCCAAAACTATTAACTTTTGAGAAAAATGACATAGATCTTATTTAGAGTCATCCAAAAACCTAAAAAATATTTTTTGGAGCACAAAAGGTGATATTTTGAATTTGTTTAAAAAATTGTTCTGTAAAAAAAATTTTCCTGAATATAATTATGTAAAAATTAATAAAAATTATGATTTTTCTTGAAATATGCGTTTGATGAACTGATCCCTTTTCTTAATTTCCACGCCAATGGTCGGCATTTGCATCAAAGAAGCTCAAAAGCCGCCACTTGGAAAATTGACTTTGGAAAAAGTATAATTTAAAGGGTTTTTACCCTAGTATTTTGGTGGCTCAGGCATTGTGACCTAGCAATTTTTCGATTTTAAAACCTGATGATGGACTGTGTGGTCCGAAAACGTTTGTTTTATTGATGTAGCCCTTTTAAGGGTTTTTTTAAATGAATATACCCATTTACGAAGACTAACCTCTTTTTTGTGATACGTGGTATACAGCCAGCTACAGGAATTTTTTCCTTGTGGATTTTGTTAAATCCTATACAATAAAACGTGGCGTGTAAACAGCAAAACGTACGTCTTGTCGGAAGGAAAAACGTAGTGTGTATACACTGGACAAAACGTACGTTTTGTCGTACGTTTTATATGACCAACAAAACGTACAATAAGACGTAGCGTGAAAACGGGCCTTAAGAAGTCGCTCATTCCATTAAATGCAAACGCTGCATTCTTTTGAATTCAGCTAGTCTAAAGTATTTGTATTCGTTTAGATACAGGTGCCATAAATGATCAAAGTTATTTGTATCTAAGATGATATTAATGGCGCTTAAAGTGTTAAGCTAGTTATCAGCTTCAGAGCTGTCGGATGCAGTTCTTATTGCCATTTCTAATCTACATATATTCCCGTTCTTCCAGTCTTTATATTTGCCTTTTTTCTCCCCATATCTATGAATTGTTCTATCAATTTTTTCCTCGGTCACCTTAGTTTTATCAAAGCATTCTCTTTTTATTTGCATTTGCTGTGCATAAAAAAATTATTATTTCTCATATTTTGATAGGGACAGTTTTATAGCTCTATAATTTGTAACCTCATTAAAGTTTCTCTATTGTTTAAAAGCCGACATGAAAATATCGGTTGGTATCTTATTTTGGGGCACCATCCACTCTAGAAACACAAACTTAAGTTCAATCTATTTTTGAATTATCTGACGACATTTTCCTGTATACTAACTGAGAATTATAAATTTGTAACAGTACAATGTAGCTATTTGTTAGTATAATAAATTATACTAATATACTATTATCCCCAACCAGGAAGAAACAACAATGAATATGATAAAACAGCAAACAAATATGCGAAGCCTCAGAGATAAATTAGAGAATTTGTCCTTTCTTCTCAATACGAATCTACAATGTTGTAATAAGTTTAGGAAGCTAAAACTACGTGCTTATTATTACAAAACTGTTCTGTTTTATAAACACACTTCAATAAATCTAATATTTATGATAGTCGACGTGTCTATATGACGCATTTCACGAGGTTTTCAGAGGGTATAGAGATGTTTTGCCAGAATAAACAAAATTATAGGATATTTTTGAATGTCAACGTGAATATTATACAAGGTGATTTTTATATGATGACAACGGAAGGTCTACAAATAATTAAGAAAAAATGCAGGAATAAAGGTCATGCCACAAGGAACAAAAATAAAAAAGGAAAAAACGGTAATCCATAATAAACCACGAATAAACCATAATAATTATGAATTCTTTATTTCCCTGAAATACTATTTATTCTTTTATTTAATTAGTATTGTTTCGTTATGTTGTAGCATATAAAAAATATTATAGAGTCGAACATACATATAGAATTCTCAAGAACAAGGTTTGTACTGGATCCAAAAAACTCGATAAAATTGTATTTTTCTTTATTTTTGCAGTCTAAAAGTATTTCTTCTTTCTTCATAATCTTTGGTCTTTTAAATGTCAGGTTTTGTGCTTTGTGTAATGTATGTGTTAAATAAGTGCCTTGTTACTGTGTAAAGTCAGCATCGTTGCTTTTAAAAAGATTCGCTTATTATACCCGAATAACGTGTATCGACTCGAAACACGAGAATTTCTTTAAATAAAAAAATCTTGTGCTTTGCTAACAAATGACCGTCAAACTTTCGTTAAGAGGGTAAGGGCTTATCTTACTATGCTATAAATAAGGTTAGAAAGTTTACAGACGTTTAAAGATACAGACGAGAAAAAAATATTGAAAATCAATATCATAATAGCAAAACCGATTATATTGATACAGCATAGAAATCTCCAACTTAACGTTAGAATCAACAATAAGAAAACATGATAGAGCAAGGAAAATGTTCACAAAATTTAAAGCATTTTGCTGTAACTGAAGCCTTAATGTATATATTAGATATCAAATCACAAAATGCTATATTAACTCTTCTTTCTTCTTTAGCAGATTCTTTTGATCCACTCTTGGACATAGGCCGCCTCTTATGTTTTCCATGTTCACCTGATTCAAACGATCTCTGCCCGTTTCTCCCTTCCTTTTCTTTAATGTCGTCCATCCATCTTTTTTGTAGTCTTCCTATGCCACCTTTATGTGCTCTTGGTCGGTGCTCTACTTTCGTTTTTCTTATTAGATCTTTTGTTTCTCATATGATTCTTAAGCTTACATTTACCATGATTCCCTCTCAATAGCCCTTTGAGATATTCTTGATGTGTCATGGTCTCCATTTCATAAGTTATGATAGGAAGGATACATGTGTCAAAAACCTTTCGTTTTAAATTGAAGGGTTTGGAATAAAAAGGGTATAAGTGCGCTTTTTTTTAAATATGAGATAAGTACATATTATAAAATTTAATATTCTATATTTTTAGAATAATAAGGGTATAAGCTTCAAACGTAACATATAGTGCCATCTACGAGCTAGTAGAAAAATCTACTAAAGAAATCTTCAAAATGTGTTGGAATAGAAAAGGTATAAGCATTACTTATACCGTTTCTATTCCAAGCGACGAAGCGATTCCGAGATTTCCGAGCATAGTGAGCTTTGTTAAAACGTGTTGCATTAATTTTGTGTGATCTACATCTACATAATATGGAAAATTGTACAGGTAAATTGTTTTTAGAAATATTATTGTGTATGTATAATACGAATAAACGTAAATATTTACCCTACAGAATAAGTAAACAGTAAAAAAATTAGGTTGTGTTTCTGATTTTAAAATTATTTATTTTTATTTTTTAAGATATTGAAACTGCTGAAGACCCTTATTCCACCGATAGCGGGAGTAACTACAATCCATCCTCTGAAGAAGAAACTCTAGAAAGTGATAGTTCAGATAGTAATCAAGATGTTTGCATTGGTAAGTGTGGTCCAGTATATGTATTAGTTATGCAGCCTGTGTATTTATATGATAAAAATGATATAATATTAAATTTGATATCATTACGTATATACAGGGTGTTTTATTAATAATTGGAAATATTTTAACTCTTGATTCCTGGGCTAAAAATATTAAGATTTAACTGATTTACAGGGTGTTTTATTTAAGAATTTAAAAAGTATTTGTGCCCAGTACTTTAAAGCTATTGGACAGATTGTATATTTACAATAAGTGGACATAAGTGTATTTTATTTAAGTGATTTGGGTTAAATATTAATAATTTGAGCCCAGGAATCTAGAGTTAAAATATTTCCAATTATTAATGAAACACCCTTTATATGTATAGGTCAATTTGCTCTACTCTATTTATTCCTTTGTATTTTAGATACCAATATTAAGCCAAGAAAGAGGCAGAAAAACAAGTCCGAATGGAAAGTAAATAAAACGAAAATGCTTAAAACCCAAGGCAAAGAATACATTGGGTACAAGAACAAGCTGCATAGAGAAAGAAAATTGGTGAAATTTAGTCACAGTTGTAGATATAAGTGTAGTTCAAATTTTACAGAGGAAATAAGACAAGAACTATTTGACACTTTTTACAAACTTCCGACTTATGACCACCAGACCTCATACTTGTCATCTTGCATAAAGAAAACTGAAGTGACTAGAAAAAAATCCGGCAATATAAAGCGCAAGTTTAGTACACAAATAATCCTTATGAATCAACGAGTATGTAAGGAGTTTTTCTTGAAAACGTTTGATATTACCAATAGGAGATTTACAGTAGTGTGCCAAAAAACCAATAATTTACAAATGTGTGAGCCAGATAAGCGAGGGAAGGGTCCGAGTAAACGAAAAATGAGTGAAGAAAAACGTAGATTGGTAATTGAACATATAAAACAATTTCCTAAATACAGTAGTCACTATTCACGCCAAGCAAATGTAAATGCTAAATATTTAGCACCCGAACTGACCTTAAAAAAAATGTATGATCTCTACAAGGCTGATTGTGAGGCACAAAATTTTACTGCTGTAAAACTATCATATTACCGATTTGTTTTTAATACAGATTTCAATTTGAGATTCCATCGGCCACACTCTGATACATGTTCACGATGTGATTCATATCAAAACATTATTAAACATAACCAAGAGGAATCTAAAATTTCGGAAACAAAAAAACTGTTAGACTTGCACCAGCGAAAAGCACAAAAGGCATTGGCGTGCAAGAATGCAGATATTGAGCGTTATAAAGGGTCAGAAGATACAGTAGTTCTATGCTTCGATTTGCAACAAACCCTACCCACTCCCTTGTTGACCACATCTAAGGTATTCTATCTACGACAGCTATGGACATATAACTTTTGTGTTTATAATTTACTCAGTGGAACCCCTCATATGTTTGTATGGAATGAAAGTATTTCAGGAAGAGGTTCTCAAGAAATTGGATCTTGTTTATTCAAGGTAGTACCGCAATATTTTGCTATTTTTACTCATTTATATTTTTTTATTTTTATTTTAGTTTATCCCAATGCTACCACCAAACATAAAAAGAGTTATTGCTTATAGTGATTCTTGTGGTGGGCAAAACAAGAATAAAAATATCTGTAAATTATTCATGTTTTTGGTAAAAGCAACTCAAATAGAAGAAATTAGTCATAAATTTCTTGAACCTGGGCACACCTATATGGAATGCGATAGGGCTTTTGGACTAATTGAAAAATCGAAAAGAAAAAATCCTCAAGTATTTTTACCAGACCATTGGATAGACGTGATAAAAAGCTCATCAAAGCGTTTTATTGTACATTCCATGAGACAAGAAGATTTTTTGTCTTATTCAAAACTTAATAAAATTGTCAATGATCCCAAACGAGACTGTGAGAACCAAAGTATTAAATTTCGGGATATACAGTATTTTAGATATAATAGCACCGAAGAGCCCTTTTCATGCTTTTTTAAATCCACCTTGGATGAGGAATTTCCTTTCTATCAGTGCATTTGTAAGATAATGTCCTCTGGTCGCCCATCTTTTGACAGCAAACTTATATTATTTTGCAGTACAAATAACTGCAAGAAAATTAACATAAAGAAATGGAAGAATTTACAGACTCTTCTTGAATTTATTCCTCCTATTTATCATTATTTTTATACATCAATGCAGTATGAATCGAATACAGCGAAAAATAAAAGAAGAGCTGTACAAATTACAGAAGCACCAGAGTTTTCTGAATTTCCTGATGATGATGATAATACAATATTATCCTCTGATGATGATTAAAATGTTATTCATACCAGTCTGGAAATAAACAGTTTAATTTTCAAATATGTACTTTTATTTAGAATAAAAACGGTATAAGTACATTTTTTTCAATAAAATTTTTTTTTTTCTACTACTTTTTATTTTTACATTTGGAACCAAAAAATAAGCTCCTTACAAAATTGATGTAAGCATCATACTTTACCTAAATTATTTTAGTAATTTACAGTGATGAAATAACTTTAAGTCCAATTATCTCAAAACAAGGTTTAATGCACTTATACCGTTTTTATTCCAAACCCTTCAATTAATTGTGATTTTCAGTCCAAATGTCTTTGAATCGTGTTTTAATTACTCTACAATTCTAAATGGAAGAGTTGAATAACAAAATTAATCAAATTATATAAACTAAATGCTACATATATTACATTTTTATGGGATTACGCCACAATTATTATTCGTTGTAATTGTGATGATAATCACATTTTTAAATAAAATAACGTTTGATGTTTCGATTTCCAGTCTTCTGAAAAATGTATAACCAAACCACTGGAACACAAAATATATAAAATACTGCACAAATTTAAGGAATACATCACAGACTACCAAAGAAGAGCATTAATACAGCAGAACACAAAACTTATATGGAGTTCCAACGATTCACATAGATAATGTGTCCCTCGGACCGATTTATAGCAGCAAGGTGTTACCATTGTAGCAGATTGTCTAAGTTCCTCCTAGACATAATACAACCTCTAGCACACAACACAACATATTTCATCAAACACTCACATTTCTTCCAAAAACTAGCAGAAATAAATTATAATTCTAACAACATGTTAGTCAGTTTTGAATTACCAGTCTATAAACTTTAAAAATAATAATAGGCAAAAACCAAACTGAATATATCAGCTGTCAGGGAGTTACTAACACTAACACTTTACACAGATAACACTTATTATTTTCAACTTAATAATGATTACTATAAGCAAAATTTCGGATTAGCCATAAGCTCATCCTTATCTCCATTATTACGAAATATATTCATGGAGGATTTCGAACATTACAATGTACACAAACAAGACAAACAACCCACAGTATGGTGGATATACGTAGATGATGTATTCTCCATTTGACCCCACGGACCAGAAGCATTGAATAAATTTCTCAGTAACATCAACAATAACGAAAAATCAATCAAATTCACCATGGAACATACTTAACTCACAAATGGAAAACAATAACTCACTTCCTTTTCTGGACGTCCTAATCACAAAAGAAGACACAAGGGTACGCAACCAAAGTCTACAGAAAACCAACCTACACCAACAAATATTTAAATTACCACTCCGACCACAACATAAACATCAAAAAAGAAATCATCAAATCCCTATATGATAGCGCCCGAAGCACCTGCTCTAATGAAAATTAATTTCAGGAAGAGAAAAACCTGCTAAAAAAGGTTCTGACTAAAAATGACTACCTATTATCATTTATAAACAATTAATTCCACAACATTGAAGAAATAAAACAACACAACATCACGAGCAATCCAGAAACACTCCCAAGAAGGGACACAAAGATAACCATATGTAAAGGGCTTAGCAGAAAAACTGAAGAGGTTAGAAAACAAGTACAACATCACAACAACATTTAAAACAATCAACATACTGTGGTCTATCCTATAGAAAACCAAGCCCAACAACCCACAAGAAAGATAAAAAACTGCAAAAAAATCTATAAATACCCTGCAACTATACCAAATGCAACAATTTCTACGTGGGAGAAATTGCAAGACCACTGAATGTCAGGATAAACGAGCATAAAACAAACATCAAGAACAGAGACATCGAGAAATCTTAGATACGCAAACATGTCTGGGACTTGGAACAACAAGCACAGACCACAATGGAAAGATGCTTCAATAATCATGAAAGAAACATAAATGAAAAAGAGAAAAGTCAAAGAAGCAGCTCTCATCCTACTCAACGAGGAAAAATATGTAGCAAACCCATCAGCAGAATGTAGCCGGCTTTGGTTGCCAATACCAAAAGAAGAAGTCAACAACAAGAATATACCAACAATAGCAGAGTAATGGGAGGTCGAAAAAACATCATCTACATTCTTATACAAAACAATTATGCAAAACAATACATACAAAACAACAAATCAATTTTTGCTCAATTTACGTTACTCAACCACAACTAGCATACAATTTTTTTTCACACAAACATATAACACAGAATACACATAACCAATAACAAGAAATTCAGAATTTGTATAAAAACTGTTTTGAGAACGATTTCCGGAGTGAAAATCGATACGTCAAACATTAGTTTGACGGCGATTATCTTTAAGCTCGGTACACATATGCGAGCCGAGCGGTATGCATACGGTTCGCGAACACAATATTCGTTAATTTGTACGGCAGACAAAACTGCTCGCGAACTGTTCGTTCGTTGCTCGTCGCGAACCAAATTGTGGCGGTTTATTCCACGACTTCAAAGGAAGCTCGTCGTTCAGTTTGGACGGCGCTACTAAACGCAGCGAACATTTTTATTGTCTCATCAAATCGAAATTGTATGAATGACGTGTTCCTTCCTAGAAAGACGTGAAAAAACAGTAAACGGATTATTGTACATATTTTTATTTTTGTTAAACAAGCAAATGATGTCTTGATTTACATTATTGAACGTGACTTATTTATGTGTGTAGAGGAAACTTTTGTGGGTTGTAACAAATCTCCCAAATTGTTTTTTTTTTGGAGTCGGTTGAAGTTTTTGAAATTTTTTATTTATTCTAGCCTATACTAGGGACTCTATTACATTATATAGTATATATATATATATATATATATATATATATATATATATATATATATATATATATATATATAGATAGATGAGAAACAGAAACACAATAAATCAGTACCCAAATTATAAATAAAATGAATCATTTCGCACATGTGTGTTCGTTGCTGGTTTTCGCTTTCCATGGCTCGCGAGATGTTCGCGAACCGTTCGCTGTAAATATATTTTCAACGAGCTGTACGCGTACCGTTCGTATACCGTTTGGCTCGCATATCTGTACGCGCCTTTTACAATCACAACCAATAATTGTAGCTGAATCCCATAAAAACATAATAACTTAGATATGTCACAAGAAAAGAACCTTGACAGAATAATGCCTTTCGTCTATGTATTAATAATATAATGAATTTAAAAGGAAAAGCAGACCAAATAAACATCAGTAACCAACCAGGTAAATGACCCGATGTTTATACTTTATCACACTCTGTCATTAAATATTCTTCCCAGCTTGAGTATATCTGCGAAATATGATTTAAAAGTAATGTTTAGAAAAACATATTATAAGTATTATACTTAATAGTATAATAGGATATAATAGAATAATAGGGTATAATAGGATAGAAATAGCAAGAAATGCGTTTGTAAAAATGAAAACAATTCTCTGCAACAAAGATCTTAGATTAGTACTGAGAGAAAGAGCACTGAGATGCTACGTTTTTTCGATACTGCAATATGAACTTGAAAGCTGGACATTGAAGCAAGAACACATAAATAAGTTACAGTCCTTTGAAATGTGGTGTTACAGGAGGATGCTTAGAATAGCATGGACACAGAAGAAAACTAACACAGAAGTATTGCGAGAAATGGGCAAAGAATGCGAAATAATAAACACAAAAAAAATAAGAAAGTTACAATATTTGGGGACACGTAATGAGGGGACAGCGATATGAACTGCTAAGGCTGACAATACAGAGAAAGATAAGAGGAGTAAGGAGTATAGGAAGAAGGAGAGTGTCATGGTTGAAGAATTTAAGGGACTGGTTTAAATGCAGTTCTATAGAACTCTTTAGAGCAGCAGGAGATAAAGTAAAGATAGTGATGATGATATCCAACCTCCGATTGGAAGACGGCACTTAAAGAAGAAGAAGTATTGTACTGTAGCAATTATTTTCAGACATTACAGACGCATGATATACCTGTATTACAGCATCAAACTTTGACATCTTTTTAGGTGTAAATAAAACTAGAGAAAATCAACCAACATATCTCCAAACTTCGCTACAGGACTAAAAGATAAATAATCGCAGTAAATAGAGCTCAATATATTTCCGATAAATTTAGGAGTAAAAATACAAAATAAGTTAGACATAGTATCTAAATTATCATATATGCAAATACGATAAAATAGCTATAAAACTGAGCGGTAAACTCTGCCGACAGCTTTATTTTAAGATGTGAATGGAAAAACTCATTTTTAGTCTTATAATTATAATCTGGCGATAAGTATTACAACATAAATGTACTATTTCTAAAATTAACAAATATTTTCCAAGAAAAATACTAAAATAGCAATAAATTGTTAAGTTGAATTAGAGCCTGCTATGCAGACAGATATATCATGCAAATATCAAAATTTACAGATCTTATTTTTGAATGGTTTCTTGGCGCCAATGCAATAATTATGAAATTTTTCTTCTGTTCTACTAATGAGAGAAACCCTAAAGTACAGAAAATAAATTTTCCACAACTCAAGCACAACTACAAAACGTATTTCACAAAATGATTATAATATATATTGTCAGTTTATACGACGGTATAAACTCTTATTTTATAAACGTATTCACAATTTATATTAATGGTAAAAAATCATGTAGAATAATGTCGTTAAATAGTTAATTATCTTGGATATCTCATAACAAATAAAGGAGGTGTAAGGACTTTAAGTACAGATGTACTTTTGAAATGTATCCATCAGTTTTAAGAGATTTAAGCCACTAATAAAACAAGTTGAAGTATACAGTATTGGGACCGTGCAAGTTCGGAAGAGCGACACCTGGTGTCGTAAATCAGCAAAATTTACTGCGCTTTCACGTTAGATCGAGGTTACCGGATAACTGTCAAGGATGTAGCCCCAAAAAAGAATAAAAAGAAAAAGTAAGATTGAGGTTATGTCGGTATGTTATTAAAAGGTAAACGTTGTATATAGTGGAAATACAAATAAATACATTATTAAATTACAGCATTACTGTTGCATGCAATCATAAAAACTGGATTTGAGAAAGTAAATCACCAAATAACTTTTCAACCAAGCACTGAGTTCAAAGGGAAAAGCTTTAGTAGTGGCAAATTATTTTAAAAATGTGGAAGAATTAAGAAAAAATGGACAAAGCTATGTAATACATAGCTAAACTTAAAGTTACATTAGCATTAAACTTGATTTTTGGGTTAAAGTGAACTCTGAGTGTTATGAAACTAAAATTTTCACTTATAAGTGAACTTTTATTTATTATTTATTTCAAACTTTAAAATCGGGCGCAAGAATAATGCAAAATTAGGTTATGTTACTTACTTATGCTTTTTTATGATATAAATTCACTTTTCACTTTGTAGTAATTTGTGCTTCGAAGTTGGAAACGAATAAAACTTAAATTGATAATTTTTTATTGTATTTTTACAATTTATAACACAGCATTTACTAAATCCCATTTTCTTCAGTGGCACAAGGTGTAAATAAACAAACGAATATGAAATATGACAATTTGACAATTGACAATATGAATTTATGAAATCTATGAAATGTGCAGTAAAAAATGTAAGATTTCTCCGCTTCTCCGATGTGATACGATCGCTTCTCGTATCACATCCAAGTAGTTGCACGTCGCCAATACTAATGTTTCTTCTTCTTCATGTTTCTCAACATTTATGGACATTGGTGATCATCACAGCACAGCCCATTTCACTCTGTCTGCAATAGTTCAGAAGAGGCCTATTGTTGTTTTTCCACTCTACTACTTTAAATTTTTCAACCAGTATGTGCGTGTCGTCTATATGGTCCTCGTATTTCCTTCCACTTTCCCTTGTATAACCAATCGCATTAACTCATATTCAGCGCTAACTAATGTTAGGACTATTTTTAAATGGTATGTCAATAACAGCTATCTACTCTACTTAAAGTTTGGGGAGAACATATCTCACCACTAAGGAGAAAATGTTACAGCATTTTAGGTGAGCATCTCCTTTGACGTTTATACAAGGTTCAAAGACCTATACATATATCTACGAATGCGAATTATTGCCAGCAACATATCGTGTATATATAAAATGGCTACTTAACAATCATGGCCTTAACCCCATTGAGCATTTACGAAACTATTAGGAGAGATTCAGTAGTACATACATAGTACATTCCGGTTTACCAATGAACCACTTCCGCGTGTGCGCGGGTGAATTGATCAGCAAGCACCGTTGCTGCTGCAGCTCTCCATCAAATGGGCACGAACGATTACTCTGGAAAAACGAAACCATCCAATTGAAAACGAAAGTAAAACAAAAAAATGGGGGTTTGTCCAAAAGCGCTGTGGGATTTGAAATCAAAACGTTCATTCAGCGAAATTATTTGAATATATTGAATATCCATTGAAAATGGATAATTTTCATTTTCAATCTTGCTCGTCTGATAGCTGACTTCTGTAGCTTTGGATATTTTCCCTTGTCCTATATATCCTATATAACTCAACTAAAACTAATTCCTTAAAACCCTTGAATGTTATACGGCGCATTCATCTGGTCACACTATCAATTCTGCCAACAAAGTTTGCATGTACGCATTCCCATCGTTAAATTCTTCACTGGATTTAGTTGTTTCAAACAAAACTTCTGTTGGAATGGAACTTCGTTATGTCAAAAGGAACAGTGAATGCAGTCGTCCCAATTGTCTTGACCTGCACTGAAAATTCTACGATTTTGTTTTTACTGCGGATGTGGCATCCCAAAACTACTACCAAACTACCAAAACATCACGACTACATATTCGTATTCGCTAGTCAACTCAAATATCAGTGAAGAGTTAGGAGAAGAAAATATATTGTCTAAAATTTTCAAACGCTCAATTCAATTTGAATTTCCAGTTAAATCTTATTTTTGTTTAAATATTTTTGTAGAGCACAAGAAAACCTTTAATTAAAAAAAAGAAATCTATTTTGGTAAAAAATTAAGTGAGTTACGGCCAAAAACGGATTTTTGACGTTTTATACAATTTTGGGGTTGTGTCAATATTTTTGGCTAAAATTTAGTGAGTCTTCTAAAATTGTAAGATTAGACGTGTTTATTTTGTAATTATTTAAGTTTAGTAATATAATGTGCTAGTTTTTCTCAGGAGCTTTTTATCTATTTCGAATTGCAGATAACAGAAGAATAAGACAGTACGTATCGAATATATAGATGACATTTATTAATAAAGAAATCGTAAGAAAGTAGAAAGAATTAGAAGAATTTTTAATAAGTTCTTCCATAGTAATCTAACCTTAGGTTGGAAATTTGTGCATAAACTTAATTTTTTTCGGCTTATTTTATTAAGAAAGATTATTCGCAGATCTGCTTTTCTTCGACCGATTTACTCTATTAATAAAGTATTTTTGTTATTGTATTTGCCGGTGCATCTCCTGGGAAACATATTCCAAGCAGTGTCGTAAATATTTCGCTGTTTTCGTTAACTGACCCCATTCGCGAAAATTGCGAACAGATCCCCGCATCAGCATGTAGGTCAGTTTCGTAAGAAAATTTGTTAAATAAATTATATGCACACAAAACTTTCAAGACGCTTTCGAAAATAAATAGACAGACAAATAAATAACAGAATGTTTTCCGCTGAAAGCTTGTAATATTTTACGCTCGCCAAACGTTTTGTGATTTCGTATGAAAAATCTAATTAGCCATGGAGTGAAACATCAAAATATACATAAAGAATTGCAAATAATTTTACTTTAATAATGACAAAGTGCAATTACACTGCACACTGTTTCCTGCAGTTATCGGCTATTTTATTGGGTTTTCACACATATGCTCAAAGTTCCACATAAGTTAATTTTGGAGTACTGGCGAGTACGCTTTTATTTCATTGTGTTCATCATTTCTTCACAACCAGTGTTTTATTCCAACCTAAAGAAGCTCCCACAATGAGACCATCATCTGCTATTAAGAGCGGTTGCTGATGGCAGAAAACCGAAGGCGAAAAAATATTTAAACCTTTCTTATACTGGTTTTGATCATGTTGATGTGATAAGCACTTTTGTACCTATTCATTTTAACATAATATACGTTGACTGGTAACAAAGCTAGTGTTACACATATATCCATTAACACTAATTACATATTGGTATAGCATGATCTTCTGTGAAGTTATCTCATTTAACACTTTTTGGGACTTATCTCCTTTTACACGAGGAAGAGCGAATTGTAAACGTTTCGCGTTTCCTTAATCTCTTTTCTAAGACATAAATAATGGTACACATGCTAAAGTACTTAAAAAGGCGCGTTGCACTCAAAACAGTGATCGTGAGCTGAAAAAATAATATACAATTTTATACATTTAATGGAACATTGTTTTTGGGGTTTACAGGTCGGGCCTAAAATTAGTTGACAGAATAATATATCTTAATAGCGACATAAGCTATTAAGGTTCATCGCTAAATGAAAAACGATTACAACCGTTGCCCAATCTATTTTGATAATGTCTACCGCACTCACTCATGAAACGTCAGCAGAAATTGTAGACAGCGGTTGATACTCCTACAATCATTATTCATTTTGCATCTCTCTATGCTTGTCCTACGCGGTTTACTACTTACAGTTTGTCTTATGGGTCATACCATTATTATTTCTCTTCAAATCATGTTTTGTTTAACAGTCTCTCACAACGTCCTTCTTGGACTTCCTATACCAGTACTTTCAAGAACTGAACACTCAGTGATTCTTCATGTTGGGAGATGATGATTTTGTGTTGATTGTGTCGACATTGGACATTTCAGGATTGTTTTATAAGTTTTTCCCGATTTCTGATCCTGATCGGCCACTGTCGTTTAATATCTTTATCTAGTGATTAATAATAAATAAATAATACCGGATATAATAAATAAAATAAAGAAAGGAAAGCCAATAACACAAATATTACGCTCAATTATTTAGAGCGACGATATTACAAACAAAACCAATTACCAAATCTTTGAAACAATGTGAAAAGCTGCAACCTCATGGCTCAAAGAACTGTTTAACAAATAAAAGAAGGGAAAACAGAATAAATGCAATGGAAATGATGTTATGGAGAAGCTGCAGATTAAAACTAATGAAAAAGGACCAAAATGAATGAATTAGGGAACTAATGAATATAAGGATAAATAACGAAATAGAAAAAATTACTCTGGTATGGACATATACGAACGATGAACGAGAACAGCAATGGAAGCGAAATTCGCCATATTAGAGGGTGGATACAAAGAACCGTTTCGAATAGAATCGGTGGCTTCTCAGTCAGGGTGGCACTAAGAGAATAATTATGTCGGCCCTTAAGGCTGGTTTTCACATTGTACGTTTTGTGGGATAAGGCAAATCGTATCCAATAAAACGTGGCGTGTAAACAGCAAAACGTACGTCTGGTCGAATCGAAATGAAATCCAAGGTCAGATTGAAGAACTGGAAAAGCATCATTTTTTTTAAAGTGATATGATAAAACGAAACGTGTAGACTTATGTTCAGATAAGATGCCCGATCTTGGCTCAGTTCACGACTAACTCCACTCCAGTTTAATGACATACTTGTGGCAATGCACCTACGATTTTCTCGGGGAATTCTTTTGATTGATTTCTGTGCTCAGATATGTAAAGGCATCCACACGTTTGATGGAATAGTTTTTTATTGCGATATTATTTTCATTGTCAGGTGTTCTTTTGACTGTGATGCACTTGATTTTTGTTTCGCTATTTTTTAAGCCCCCTTTTTTGGCTCAGGATCAATTTCCTTGAACGCTTCCATTAGTCTGTGTCTGTTCTTACTAATGATAGTTTCTTCTATCTTCGACTTATTGAAATTTTTAAATGATCAAGATATATCAAGAATGCTACGAGAAACTATAAACGATGACGACTAGTCTCATACGATATCTGAGAGTTGCATAGAACCTTTCATGGGGTGTAACGGCTTTTCCCATACAGATATCTTGTTTCAGTTTGTATGGTGTTACCAACTCTAGCAATTGACAATAGGCTGAGGTGTCCATTCGCAAATAATTGCTTCAATCATCAGGTTCGCCTCTCAGTTCTTTCGGTAATGAGAAGTGGGAATACTGGATCCTTTTCAGAAGCCTCTCCCTTGACATTTTCTTCTTCCTGTTATGCCGCTCGATTATCGTGCGTTGACTATCAAATTGGCTATACTAATTTTGTTAATGGCAGCTCCGAAAAGGGATGCAGTGAATCTGTTAAAGCATTCACTCCCTTGACCATCTTGTCTTTTTCCTCTCCATCTTTTTCCTTCAGTCGTTGATTCTTTATAGTTGAAAAATAAAATAAAGAAACCTTATTTCTTTCATAATAAAAAAATGTCGAAAAGATTCACTAAACAAACTTCAAACTCAAGACTCTGAATTGGAAATGAGCTGGCGGAAGAGAAAACACGGTGTATAAACTGCACAAAACGTACATTTTGTCGTACGTTTTGTATGTCCGACAAAACATAGCATGAAAACCGGCCCTTACAGATGTCGTCCGATCTCATGTCGTTTTAGCCGCCATAGGCGTAGCATCAAAAAATATTTGATAAAATAATCATGATTTCAATTGAACATGCTTCAAGTTATAGAACAGAGCTACAGAACAGTCAGATGAATTTTGTTCTCTTATTTGTGATGCATAGATTTGGTATGCATAACTCCATTTCCTTTCCTTCTGCATTGATGACAGCTAGTAATATCTATTTATTGTAAAATAAATCAACATTTTTCCAAATATTTTTTGAGAATAACTTAAGAACTGTAAAATGAACATTTTAAATTTTTGTAAAATTTCTTATTTATTTCCAAAATATATTTGATAACTTGATTCGCCACAAGCAAACAGTTTTCTGACAATTTTCATAAATTTTTTATAATATATCCTATTCACTTTTCCCAAATATTATAATTTCATAAAAAAACATTTACTAAGATCAAAGAATATAAGAGACCTACGCTTAGCCTAATTTTTTATGTAAATGGATATTAACCTTACGATAGAATTGCGAGAACCTCCAACGTATAATATTGTCGACGTGTTACTTAATGAAATTCCATTTAAGTAAAATAAAATGGATTATGCAATGAGTTTGTGGATTCTATAAAAGCAGATAATGTTAATAATGACACTCTTTAACATAACAACACAACTTTGTGAATCTAATGAAAACTAGCCAGTTTGCAAAACGAAATAGCTTACGTACTGCGGTTCATGGAGAATAGAGCATAATCCATAAAAGTAAATATATGTAAATATTAGAAGTAAAACAAGAATATTAACAAAAAACTAGGGACTACATATTGAGAAACTGGGGGAATATTCTTTACTTGCCTAGTCATAGACACATAATATAGTTACAGACACATCTAAATAATTAGACAACATAAAATGTATATTTATTTTTTTGGGACTTTAGTATCAACCAGCCACAACTTAGAATAAAAAATCTTCTCTAAACATATTGATCGGTTATTAAAAAAAACCTAAGCTTTGATGTCCTCGTGACAACCAGTGGAACAGAAATCGAAAACAAAAACAAAACTCGAACAATGGAACAATGGAAACAAGAGTTTTGGATTTGTTTCAGTTTTGTTTTCGTTTTTCGAGTTCTAGAACACAGTAACTCAACTGTCGGTTTAGTGGAAAACCGCCATTTACAAGCACTTTTAAGTTTAATGGTGTAGGAATGTTTATATCACTTACATAAGCATATCGAGAAACGAAAAATGAAGTTTCAGTTCACTAAAAACAATGAAAGACTACTTTATAACTACTGATATCAACAAATCTGATACGCTTCCCGAGAGTCGAATTAATCGACAATTTAACAAAAATAGTGATTTTTATGTTATAATCCAGAACCAAATCGTAACAGCCTGAAAAACTCAAAAATCTGAAAGGCTAAAAAAATATAAAAACTCGGAAAAAATTTCACAAAACGAATCTTTTACACTAACCCGTATAATATTTAACAAACGGTGGATGAAACTTTAGGACTACGAGTAAATGTAAAATATTTTCGGTATGATAAAGATAACGCATTTGATTGAAAATATCACGAAAAATTAAAGAAAGCGTTGAGATTGGGAAAATTCCCTACATATTTAACCTTCTGCCCTATTTAACCCTTAACTGGTAACACGGAGTCTTCCAGACTTCTCGTTCCACTTAAACCGTTGTTTATATCTGCACTTATATTTTTCAGTCCAATGACTTCGTGTACCTTCCTAGCTTTTAGGTAGTCTCGCACACCGAGTAGTTACTGTCTTTCAGATTTGAAATATTTTATTTACGTAATCGTCGGAGTTTCATAGAGTCCGTGTCCCCATTGGTGTAACAAAATTGAAATTAAAAGATGCGTAGATCTCATAACATTTTGGATTCGAGATTTCTAGGAAACATGCTTGCGATGACATCAAGAGTTAGATAGTGGAAGTAGTGATGACGAAGTGGACGAAACTTTTAATATAACGAGTGAACAAATTCAGGCAGTGAAATAGACTTTAGTGAAAACGATAATATAGAAATAAAAGAAACTAATCGAGCAGAGACTTCTGATCATGAGGCACCTAACCGAGAACGTTGCAGTGGTGATTCGGAAGAGAGTGAGAGAGAAGGTAATTATTACTACGGAAGAAACAGATTTAAATGGTCTAAAATTGAACCGCCTCGAAATGCGCGTACGCCTACCTCTAATATTATCAATGTACATATGGCACGCACACCGCTAAAAAATAATAGTAGTCTACTTGCTTTCGAAAAAATATGTTCATTGCGAAAACTGCGAAGTATGAAAGCAAAATATAATCCCACAACATATTTTAATCAGTTGCTATCAACAAGTCCTCGCAGACACTTTGTCTAAGGACTAGCAACCCCAGCGGAGTCCGACGTTATCGTGTGACCAATTACGTTTATAATACGTAATAATAACATATACTATAATATATAATAATATAATCATACTACGATAAACATCCTAGTTTTTTAATATCAAAGTTTTTTTTTATAATTCAAAGTTAATCTAACTACATTTAAAGGGTTTTTACCCATATATTTGGTGGATTCAAACATCTAAATCCAGATAGCACTGATGACAGAATAGTTATTCATAGTTATTCCGAAAACGTTCTGTGATGTAGTCCAGTAGGGTTTTTATATTAATATACCTTTTATAAAGGAATTTTTTTAACAGAAATAGAAAGACGGGTTTAGATTTAATTTCAATGCAGGGCATCCTCCAGACAGCCAAGTATTTCAACCTCATTAGGTATCATCAGAGCGACAGATGCAGTTTCGCCAAGTAGGAAATCTTATGATTTCTATTGGTGAATTTTTTTAAATACATTTCTTTTCAAAATATAAACGTTCTAACCGATCAGAGCTTCAAAAGTAGTGAACAATCCTGAAGACGTGAGCAGTAATGGATGGTACCAGTCGAGAGATATTTAGAGCAGTTTTTCTGAAAAAAATGTTACTCCTGACGCAGCCATACACGAATTTTTTAACTTATTTGCACAAAAAAAGTTTTACATCGTTGATACTTCTGCATGCGTACATGAGAAGCTAGTAGCATTTCGAGATAGATGCGCTTTTAAAATGTATATGCCACACAAACCGGCTAAGTATGGTTTGAAAAATGTTTGGCAGACGGCCACTGTTTGGCAGATGCTCGTACTTCATACTTGATCAATGCTTGCATATATGCCGGAAAGCAAACCGATAGCTACGGTCGTTTTGATGAGGAACGAAAGAAATCTATTCCAACTTAAGTGGTCATCAGACTTTCTGAGCCACTGTATAATTCTAATAGAACTGTAACAGCTGATAAATAGTACAGTTCAGTAGAACTGGCTAATCACTTACTGGATAATAAGTTAACTTGAGACTATAAAAAAGCTAACAAATAAATTCCACCACTATTTTTACCCATTAAACAAGAGACATTGGTGAAAACTTACACGGTTTTACAAAAGATCTGACATTTTTGTCTTAGGCTCCAAAGAAAGCTCCACGTTCTTCTGCTTTCATCTAGTCACCACGCTAGAGTTATACTAATAAACCATAAATTATACCATGGTACAATCTTACAAAAACGGGTATGGTTAACCTGGACGAAAAAACCGATAAATATTCTTTTAGTTGCTGAACTCGAAGGTTGCCAATGGCAATCTTTTATAAAGGTGTAGAAATATGTAGTGTGAATTCTTACATTACATAATCTTCTTCTATGGAAACTGATCAAACCAGATGCAATTTCATAGAGGCTTTGACTGGATAATTGGAAAAACACATGCGCAGAAGACTACAAACAAATTCTTCAAGAGGACTGGGAGGTATTATTTCTAGGAACCTAAAAATTCTAAATTGAAAGTTCGAAAATATTGTTATATTTGTTCATCTTAAATACGAACGAAAACCTATTATTTATGTAAGAAGTTTTTATTTTATTATTTTCTGTTTTTATCACTTTCACGAAAAAATCGTCGTTTAAGTTAATGAAAGTCTTTAAGAATGAAATGTCATCTAAACGAAGAAAAAGAGGAAGGCCGAAACACTCCTGGAAATGAGATGTCAATGAAGTAATGGCAAGTAAAGGCGTAACACAACAAGATTGTTTGGATAGTTTATGTGTATTTGTCCCATAAGGCGTTGGAAATATTGGTTTCTTAGGAGAATAAATAAGAACTTTTGGTTATGAACATTCATTTTGTGCGATTGGTATATTATTTGTAATTCGTGAATTTGCGAGGTAAGAATATGAACGAATGTTTATATTTTAAGGATATTTTGGTGTTTGCTTAAAACTTTATTATTTTTTACTGTATTTCAAGATATTTTGTTGTTTTTATCAGGGTTATTTCAAAATTAATCAATAAATCATTGAATTTATTTACGAAGTTGAAAAATATTTAAATTAATGTTTTATTCTTTTTTAAGTACTAGTAATTCTGTCCTCTAAAAGACTAAATATATTATTCGTTTTCTAATAGTTTCAATAATTAGTAGTAGTTTAGTTGTCATTACTAAATAATTTAGTAATACTGGATATCTTCAATACATGTTTACTAGATATTAATGTCCAGATCTAAAATATAAACTCAAAAACTATTACAACATTCAAAAAAACATTGTTTTAAAATACTCATTATGGCAATTTGATAGAAAGGTTTCCATAGAATGTTATATTACAACTTATACGAGAAAACGAATATCTTTAGTCTTTTAAAGGATAAAATTACTTGCAACGAAACAATAATAAAACATTAATTTTAAATGAACTTTGATCAAATGAAAGGCAGATATCGAGCACAGTTTTATTAATTAAATCTTGCCCAAGATGCTCTAGGAAGCAAAAGTACTTGGGCAAGATTTAATTAATAAAACTGCTCGATATCTGCCTTTCATCTAATCAAAGTTCATTTATTCGAACATTTAACCTTATATCAATATCAATCAAAATTAATTTAAATTGTTTTCAACTTCGTAATAACCTTGATAAAAACAACAACAAAATACCTTCAAATAAAATAAAAAAATAATAAAAGTTTTAATCAAACAATAACATAACCTTAAAATATGAACATTCATAGTAAATATCTTCCTCACAAATTCACTAACAAATAATACCAATCGCACAGAATGAATGTTCATAAACAAAAGTCCTTATTTATTCTTCAAACAATAAAAAAACCAATATTTCCTTCTTCTTATGGGACAAATACAAACAAATTAGAAATGTTTGGAAAGGTTTTTAAAATCCCCACTTATTGTGTCGTCAGACCTAGGTAGTCCATAGAGATTTCTCACTAGGTTAATATCATTTATGTCGAGTCCTTTTCGCTTTAGACATTCCATAAGAATGATATTTTTAACTTTGTCGAAAGCTTTCTCATAGTTTATAAATACGACGAAAAGATCTTTTTGTTTGATGATATGGTTTTTTGATTGATAAGTCTTTATGTCACAAGAAAATAGTTACAGAATTTGATCCATTAAAAAAGTTACTAATCTCTTGAAATCATATACATATTCATTTAGATATAAATAAAAATGCAAAATATAATAAATATTTTTTATATGTTCTGAAACTGTTTTCTTGTGGCATGATATAAATATATAAATTAAATATCATTTTATATGGGATTAAACCACAATAATTGATTGTACATGTTACATTTGATTTGACGTTTCGTTTTGCAATGCGGAAATCGTTTAAAAAAAAATGACAATAAAGAATTATTAGGTTGAATCTGTACATTGTGTAATATATAGTAATGATATTTAACGATCTTCAGAAAGCATACAAACTATACACAACATTAAAAACTCGTGGCAAAAGGTAAATAAAAAACTTCAGTTGAGTATGTAGGAGGGAATTATTCGACAAAATTATGTATGATTTGAACTATCACTTAACAAATCATTGTCTAATAAAAATGTTTATAAATCAAAACCAAATGTAAAATTTGACTATTGCCCTTGAATTAATATGTTACGCTTTTACAGGAATAACTACACAATCTCTAATGGACGGTTTAAATTGAGTTTTGCAAAATATTTAAAAATAGCATGAATCGGCTAGCATGATGCAAATGTTCAACGACATTGACTTTACTGACATGTCTATTTGTAGACAAATAGCTCCTTGTAATCATCGACATTATCATTAAGTAAACAATGACCCAAATCGATTAACGAGGGAAACTACAAAATGATTTTATTCATAATAAAAACGACCATATTTTAAATACACACCATATTGTAAATAAAACGATTTATAAAGAAAACAAACTATCCAAAACAGGTATTGCCCATTAGTCTAGTAATTTATTTACACTATATATCATTGCTATCAATGACATCTCCACAAAGGATTTATGGATATTAAAATCAATTGAATAATTATGAAAAATCAAAACGGGACAACGTATTCCTTTAAATTGTGTAAAGGGTGTTCCAAAATTCACCTAACATTTAAATTTGGTGCCATTTGCATGGAAAATTTTTAAAATATTTTAAAAAATAGAAAAGACTTGGCGGCTACAGGTTGTAATAGTTTTAAAATTCAGGATCAATTAGATCTTATCAATATTAAAGTTCTCGTTGTATATCCATACAAAACATGAACAAAACCATTAGTGGTTGTTAAGAAACAAATAAATCCACAACGTCAGGATATGAACGATATACGTTGTTGAACGATATATTTCATGTCAAATCATAGACTTCATGATTACAGTAAATTTTTTTATAATCAATGGGCAATCATAAGTGCCCTCCAGAAAGTTACAATTTTCATATTGTTTGGAAAAGTGTTAAATACTTTTCCAAAATATTTAAATATTTTGTTTTTATTATTCAAAATATGACCTTATTTAGTTATACCTCTTTAATTAGCCTTATTATAATATGGCTTTAGTTAAAAATCTTTTAAATTGTCAAACTGGCTGATTCATAATAGTCAAGTTCTGAGAATTCACTTGTCTGAAAACATGTTTTTGGGAAAATATCAACCCAGCACACTTAAGGAAACGTACCCGTCCTTTGTGTAGGAAGTTTAAGATGACACTTTAAGCTTAATTTATTGCTATGCGCGGATGTCCTAAAAACAAAGGAACCACCTTAGCTGACTTTCATACATACGTATCTCTTCCGTGTATATCGGCACTCTACACCAACTCGTCATCGGGCACATCTCAAAAACCAGCCAAGATCCGTACCAGTATCAAGTTGCGTCCATAATACCCTAAGGCAACGGTCGGCAACAGGCGGACCGCGGTCCGCGAAAGGTTGAATTGCGGATAGAACTGCGGAATATCGATTGCTGAGTCAATCAAGTTCAAAATTTTTCAATTCTGTTCAAAATCTGGTAACTTTTAAAACACAATTTGGGGAAATAAAATGCAACGCTGCTGCCCACTGACTGACAGTCGCTCACTAGTTGGTCAGTGACATGCACGTAGCAAACTACCGTTAATTTGTTTTGTGATTACTCGCATTTTTGTTCGTTTTATAAAACATATTTTTGGAAGATGTGAAAATAGGAAGTTTCTGGCAAAATGAACTGAACAATATTGTTTTGCACTGCCTGATAGGCCGCAAGCGGTTCCAGTGTGCGTTATATGCAATAAAACTATCGCCTTAGTTAGAAGTGGAAATTTAAAGCGACACTGCGACACAACTCATCAGCAGTTCCACAAAAACTTTCCCCTTGGCAGTAGGCGCGTAAAGAAAATCTTCGGGTATATCTTAATTATTACAAAAAAAGCACAAAAATCCTAGTTCGCTGCATGAGCGACCAAAAAAAATCCACAGAGGCAGCATTACGTGTGTGCTGGATACTTAATAAACACCAAAAACCATTTTCTGATTCTGAGAAGTGAAGGAATGTATGTTGGCAGTAGCTAAGAAAAAAAATATGTTGTCTCAGCAATTCAAAGCCTCTTATTGTCAGCGCGAAGTAATATACGAAAAACGGAAATTGCAGATATAAAAAACTCTCTTCTTAATATGTTGCAAAAGGCACCTTGCTACGCCATAGCACTTGACGAATCATGTGACATTGTTGATGATGAACAAATGTCTGTTTTTGTAAGATTTCTTGTTATTGAGTGTCAGATTTTTAGGGAAGAGTTGCTAGCAATATTGCCGCTGAAAGGTAACAAGAAATCTTCTCTAGGAGAAGATTTATTTAAGGTTATTGATGAATTAATTTCTAAATCTAACATCAGTTATAATAAAATGATTTCGCTTTCGGGCTTTTCTGGGCTGATGGGGCCCAGCAATGATTGGCAAAGAAAAAGGTTTAGTAAAGAGGATCAGGAATAAAAATTCAAATTTAATACCATATCAGGGCATAATACGCCAGGCAGCCCTTTGTGGAAAACTTAATGCTAGACTTAAAGAAGTCATGGACAGTTTAGTGAAGTTAATTAATTTTATGAGATCTCATTCTGTTCTTCAGCACCGATATTTCAAGGAGTTTTTTTCTTAACGTGATTCAGCATATTCTGACTTACTACAACACAATACTACTCGTTGGTTAAGTAAAGGTAAAGTTAGTGGCTAATAAAAGAATAGTTGTGGCTTTTCTAAAAGAAATTTTAAAACATTTGAATGCGCTTAACGCAGAGTTACAAGTAAATGGAAAATTAGTATGTGATCTGATACAAAGCGTGTCTGCTTTTCTTCGTAAGCTGGATATCTTTGAAAAAGATATTGCATAACAATTCATTCATTTCCATAATTCTTGAATAAAATAGAAATAAGGAGTACTCCGAAGAAGACATTGCAGTGTTCGGTAAAATTTCTGGGCGATTTTAGGATCGAATTTGCTTCAAGATTCCAAGACTTTGCACAGGTAAGCAAACTATCTTCATTTCTAAAATCACCATTTGAAGTTGATTCAGCGGCAGAATGGACAGATGTGGCTACTTAGCTGTTTAATGTGTCATAATTATTACTTCAAATGAAGATTATCGAATTACAAGAAAATTTGTCCGTGCACGTTTATAAATCGGTCTCCGCCGAAGAATTTTGGGCCAAACATGTGCCAGCAAAATATGAAAATTGCAGACAACTTGCAATCAATTTGGCCACTATGTTTGGCTCAACGTATATGTGCGAAACTTCGTTATCAAAAATGAATTTTTTGAAAAACAAATATTGCTCCCGATTGACGGACGCCCACCTCGAAGATACACTTCAAATTTGTTGTTCGACTCGAGAACCAGACCACAAACAACTAGCTCAAGACCGTCAGTGCAATTTTTCGCATTAATTTAAGGTCTTTTGTTTTATTATTAAGAATGTACCAAAATAATAAACATCTTGTCATTAAATGTTATCATTTGTTTTTTTTTCTGTACCTTGTTTAAATTTTCTTCTAGTATCCGGACCCCACATAAAATTACTTGCCGACCCCTGCCCTAAAGTTTCGAGCGAGGCATTAGCCACAGACGACGCTGTCCATCAGTCTAGATATCGGCCGCATTCACAAAAGGTAGATAAGTGAATCTCACATAGAATTCTTAACTGCCAATTGTTATTTATATTACAATCATCTACGTTACATGTTCATTTATACATATTGCATTTGTCATTATTTTAAATTAAATACTAATCAGCGACCTCAGTAAGTTTCAAACAAAACACATGGAATTTAAAAAGTTTACTCTAATCAAAAATCATTATTCACAGGAGATTATCAATCTACTAAAAGATGTCTAAATTACTCTAAATTATTAAAACGGTTGTTGAAGACTTACTGCTCCTTTGCATTAAAATTTTGGAACCGAGGAAATCCAACTGTTTCATCAATTAAATAGCAAGCACAATGGGACTCTATCGACCTCATTGATCGCAGTATCTTGTCTAAGTTATTATAAAAAATCGAAACAGCTTTATATACGTTATATATTTTTTTACATTTTAATACTTTTAAAATTTCCAACAAATCTGTTTCATTTAACGATTTTGTAAAGTTATTGTTAAAGTGTACAGTCGTGAAAATATATATCTGAACCGTTGATGACGTACAAGGAATATAGTACGAAAAATTCTACACGTAGTCACTGTACAAACAAATTAATAAGAGGAAATTAATAGTGTATCAATTGATAAAAAAGCGATGTTCAATTTCGTGTGTTTAAAAACAGTATGTGGCCATTAGAACCCATTAGTCATATTTTTTTTCTCCCTATATCAATAATCTGCGTAACTGGCTTAACCAATATGCCCTTGTGTCTGTATTAGTAATTGTTAGGTTACAAATATATGAAAATAGTCGAGATAACAGGATTACATGTTTTGAGTCATTTTTAATATATATTTTACGCCTGACGTTTTATTTAAACATGAGTAATGAAAAATACAAAACATTGTATTTTTAGATGGTGCATGAAATAAAACTTAACAAAATTATTCAACATTTGCATCATATTATACGAGAGTATGTACAGAATTTTCTTACTAAATTTGACACTATCAATCCGAATATCAAATTCATATTATTTGAACAGTGTGGGGCTGAAGTGTTACCTAGTTTAAAGAAAAGAGTATTGGGTCGAAGAATATTTTTAAAATTATGAAAATGTAACGAGAAAAAACAGAAAAAAAACATATATTATATCATTTGCTCTAACAAATAAATAGATTTCAACATTTTTTCTCAAATTTATAAAAACTAGAAAATTTGGATCAAAGAAATGATTTCCGCCACAGGAAATCGTTGGAAATATTTTCGTACTGTTAACAAACGTGTAAGGGCAGATACTTGATATATATAAGCTTTAAATTTTGTTGTTTTCGTTTTAACTTCCCGATCCAAACTAAACATATCAAACATTTCTAATGAACACAAAGGTTTTTTTTACATACACATCTGATGGAATTTTCTCCGATTTCCACCAATTGTTGTGGGGAAAGCTTATTAAATTCCTTTCCCCGTGCGTGTACAGTTCCAAATATTTTAGGACCATGGACTGTACAAGAGTTTTTCCTTCGATATATACAAGTAGACTTCAAGGCGCTGGTTCTTTATGTGTTTGATTTAATAGGGGTTGTACTTAGAGAAAAATAAGCGGAATTAATTGAATCTACACATTTAATAACAAGAGAATATTTACACAAGCACTCTTACTAACGAAAGAGTTCGCTTTAAAACGTTGTCCATTATTATATCGGCGTTTAGGGGAGCGAGAGCTATCGCGAAAACAAATACACATTTCACTGCATTTTGGCGGCGAAGAGAGAGATTAGTCGCTAGGTACCGGCGGTACCGCACAGTATGAGACTCTAGTCACATCTGCGAGAGATTTTGAATTGAATCTTTACCTAATTGCCGACAAGGCGGCGTCAGTTTTACCACTTTAAACAACCCTTATAAGCTATTTATGGCACAAATATTCTGCAGGCAAAAAGTACAGTCTTTAACATAAATTCCAAACCAATATTTGTGAGAACTAAAAATTATACTAAAATTAATATAAAATGTTGTTTTTACAACATACTCGCCCCCGTTGAAGCGCTGGCTTTAACACAAATAAACAGATAACATTACGACAAGAGAGCACGAGGAAGAGAAAATACACTACAATTATAATCTTATACTAACTTAATTTAAATCGTCCTTGGGTAGAGGACACAATTTGGTAATAGAGCGCTTGAAGACTCCATCTTTAGTTTTGACCGAGGCAATTCTTACTCTCCCATCCTTTCCTGGAAAGACCTCAATCACTCTTGCTAGTACCCAATAAAGAGGAGGAGTGTTGTCTTCAATCAACAAGACGAGATCGTTGGGTTCTAGGTTCTTATGCGGAAGAAACCATTTAGGGCGATTTTGAAGTCTGTTCAAATAGTCGATAGACCATTTTTTCCAAAACACTTGTTGGAGTTTGGACAAATGCTGCCATAAATTTAGTCTGTTTTCGGGAATGTGGATCACTTCTTTTTCAGGGAATGAGGTGAGAGATTGTCCAATCAAGAAGTGTCCAGGAGTAAGATAAGTAAAATCAGAGGGGTCACTTGAAAGGGAGCAAAGAGGCCGGGAATTGAGCACAGCTTCAATTTGAACGAGGACTGTGGTGAATTCTTCGAAAGTAAGCTTGAGATTACCCAGGAGTCTACGCATATGATGCTTTGCGCTTTTAATAGCACTTTCCCAAATACCACCATGAATTCTTGAAAAAAAATTCTTGAATAGAACGGGAGCTTTCCTTTTCCTTTAAAAACTTATAGAGTTCAAACAGCTGGTTACGAGCACCAAGAAAGTTCGTAGCGTTGTCACTGAATATTGTCTGAGGGAGGCCTCTACGACTAATAAAGCGTTTTAGAGCGAGAATAAACGTCTCTGTAGAGAGGCCAGAGACGACTTCAATATGAACAGCTCGAGTCGACAAGCAAACGAAAAGAGCAATATACGATTTTATTAAAGGAGCCTTGCGAAGTTTGGAAGCCTTTATCTGAAAGGGACCGCCAAAATCTAATCCAACATGAGTGAATGCTCGAGAGGAATTTAAACGTTCCTTTGGCAAATCTGCCATAATCTGGGTAGCGGGTTTGGCGCGAAACTTAAAACAAACCATACATTGGTGAATGACCTTTTTGACTTCTCGTAGTCCATTTAAAGGCCAATATTTGAGACGAATTTGGGACAGAGTATTTTGAGGCCCTGAGTGACAAAGACTGACATGTTCTCTGTGAAGAATGAGACGAACTATACGATTTTTTGAGGGAAGGAGAAGGGGGTATCTTTGATCAAAGGTAACGTCTGAGTTTCCAAGGCGACCTCCTACCCGGAGCATTTCATTCTCATCCAAAAAGGGGTTTAGGGGTAACAGACACTTATTAGTTAGAGTTTTACCTTTCTTAAGCTCAGAAATCTCACTCGAGAAGTTGGAATACTGGAGCATTTTAATAATCTTAAGTTCAGCGTTTTGAAGTTCGGTGACTTCAAGGGTATCCGTTAACTTGCGAGAAAGCGGTTTAACATTATTAACAAATCTAAACATATAGGCTAAAGTTCTTACAAACTTTGAAAAATTAGAGAACCTATCAGAAAGGGAGGTGAAAAAATCTATTGTATCATTTCGAGCATGAAGAATGACTTTCCTTTCTTCAGGCAACTTGGAGGTATAACCCTTTGGGTTGTATTTTAATAAATCCAAACGCAGTTGATTTAAAAATGGAGGACCATGAAACCACAAGGAAGAGTTTAATATCTCAGAGGGTAACATTCCTCGGGAGAGTATGTCGGCAGGATTCTCTTTGGATCGTACGTGCCTCCAGTGAGCATCAGGGGAATTATCTAAAATTTGTGCGACCCTATTTGCTACAAATTGGGTCCAACGAGAAGGATGTGAACGAAGCCAAGCGAAAACAATTTCTGAATCCGACCACATATTTATAGAGTCTAATCGAGATAATTTTTCTTTAACGATGTTAGCAATCCTTGCTGTGAGTTTACTACACAATAGCGCACCCATGAGTTCCAATCTTGGAAGGGTCAAGGGTTTTAGCGGAGCAACGCGACTCTTAGATGCTAGAAGGGAACAAGACACCTGTTCTGATTTATAGGTCACACGTAAGTAGATACAAGCTCCATAAGCCTTTAAACTTGCATCTGAGAATGAGTGAACCTCAACACCAGTGATTTCTTGACTCAAAAAGAGACATCTTGGTATACTTAAGTCCTTAAAATGAGAGAGACTGCTAATAAAACTTAGCCATTCATGTAACGTATTTGCGTCAATGGTATCGTTCCAACTGATTTTGGATATCCAGATTTTTTGCATTATAAGTTTAGCGACAACTGTAACGGGATTAATAAGACCTTGAGGATCAAATATTTGGGCAATCATTGACAGTACTTCTCTTTTAGTATATGAGTTCTTTAGGGTGAAATCTGGAAGAGAGATTGAAAACGTGTCAAGAACAGGATTCCAGCATAAACCTAAAACCTTATTAGAGCAATTATCTGGAGCTATGACATAAGAAGAGTTCGAAGAGAGAGAAGAAATATTTTTTAGAAACAAGTCCGAGTTAGAACACCATTTATGTAGAGAAATACATGCTGTTCCAAGCAAACTAGTTATTTCCTTATGAGCTTTGAGAAGAGTTTGCTCATCATTAGCACCATAGAGAATGTCATCGATATAGCAACTATTTTTAAGAGCGTCACTGGCCAGGGGATACTCAGTTTGATGAGTATTTGCCAGTTCCATTAAACAGCCAGTACTCTGAAAACTGGCGCTTTTAGTTCCATATGTAACTGTTTGCAGTTCCAGGCACTCAATATCTTTTTCCGGGGAGTCACGCCAAAGTATGTTTAATAGAAAGGTTTGATTAGGATTAATTTTAACCTGTCTGTACATCTTTTGTATATCCGTTGTGAAAACAAAGGAATATAATCGAAAGCGTAGCAAAATGTCAAAAAGTTCCGGTTGAAGAGTAGGACCTTTGAGGAGGATATCATTTAGCGAATAACCACTAGAACTTTTTATCGAACCATCGAAAACAACCCTAAGTTTGGTTGTTAAGGATTCTTCCTTTAATACACAGTGATGCGGGAGAAAATATTTATTTTCTAAGTTTCCATTAGTAAGAGAGAGAGGGACTATTCTAGCATGTTCGAGAAGAAGATATTCACTAATGAAAGACTTATATTGAGCGTATGTATTTTCATTTTTTAAGAGCCTATTTTCTAAATTAATAAATCTCTTTAGAGCTATTTTAAAAGATTCGCCTAATCTTTTATGCGCATTTTCGGAGACAAGTGGAAGATTTACTTGAAAACGACCCGAAGGTAAAATACGAGTGGTTTTATTAAATATTTGTTCAGCCAATTGCTCATCGGGGGTTAATTTACTAACGTGCGGAACTTCTTCAATCTCGAAGAATTGTTGAATTAATTTATCTAAATTATTCTCTTCGGATTCGGACCGAACAAGGAGAGAAACATTTGACTGAGAAATAGCCAAATTTGAACTACGATGAAAGACATGAGGGGGAAGAGTACCAAAAATAACATAACCCAAGTGGGTATTCTGAATAATGGGAAGATTCTTTCCTAAACGTATGAATCCATCAGTCAATAATTCGCTGTAGATGTCACCAGCTAAAAGCAAATCAATTTTACCGGGAACAGAGTACGAGGGATCTGCGAGAGTGAGATTAGGGGGAACATTTATTTTGCTTCTATTTAGGGTAGCTTTAGGAAGTCTGCAAGTTATACTATCAAGTACAGCAAAAGAGGTTTTGAAACTTCTATCCTTCACATTATAGGGAAAAAATTCTATGTTAATCATTTGATTTGACAATGAGGTGTTTTCGGATATGGTTGATATCTGTAACTGTTTAAAATAAGGGGTGAGGTTTAACTTCTCAACCAAATCACGAGAAATAAATGAATGTTGACTCCCATTATCTAGGAGCGCTCTGGCATGCATAGGTCTGCCATCTTTAGAATACACTGTCACTAAAGCGGTAGCCAACAATACATCAGTTTTAACTGATAAAGCAGAGAGAGAAGTGGCTGTGTGAGAATCTGCAGTATTTTGTGCTTCTAAAGGAGGGTTGAACGAACTGGTAGAAGCTTCATTTTGGGTATGAGCACTATAAGGCGGAGTAGGTATGTGAGCGACACGACTGGAAGAATGTTTGGGAGCTTGAGGGTTGCGATCAATCGGGAAAGATTGCTTATTCGTGTTTCTAGAGGAAGAGACATTTTCAGGGGTACTATGCAAGAGCGAGTGATGTCTTTTCTTACATATACTACATGAGCGTGCAGAGTTGCAATCTTGAGAAAAATGTTTATTACCCAAACAATTCCAACAAAGTTTCTTACCTTTTACAAAATTAAATCTTTCCTGTAAAGAGAGACATTTAAAATCATTACATTGATAAATTTTATGCGAATTACTTTTGCAACATATACAACTAGTATCTGAAAAAGAGTTTGTTTGTGAGTTAACTGATGAAAACAAAGATGTTTTTAACTGAGGCTTAGTAAATTTTCTATCATTATCAGAAACGTTTAATTTTTCTTGGATATCACACTTTTTTTCAAGAAAACAAAAAAACTGTGAGAGAGTAGGTAAAGCCTTTGAACCTATTTCATATTCAAATGACCGGTGAGTAGCGAAATCTAATTTTTGTAAAAATACTTCGATTAACAATAAATCCCAATGTTCGATTGGTACTGACATATTTTTGAGTGCGAGTAAAGTCTGTTTGCAAAGAGTTAAAAATTCTCTTAATGATTTTGAGTTACCTTTAGCTAAAGATGGAGCTTTTAACAATTTTTGAATATGTAAACTAATTACACGCGATTTATTTTCGTATCGATCCTTGAGCGTGTCCAACGCGATCTCGAAATTTTCTTCTACGACTTCAATGTTTTTAATTAAGTGCAAAGGTTCATGTTTTAAGAAGGATTTAAGATATATAAATTTTTGCACATCGTTCAGCTCCACATTATTAATTATAAGCGTTTCAAATAGCTGATAAAACGCGTTCCATTCGGCGAAGTTTCCAGAGAATACCTGCATTGTAATTTCCGGCAACCTAACCTTAGCAGTGGCTACAGTTGACGGAGTATCGTTTGAGCTGAGCGAGTGGGAGGGTAACTTTAATGCTTCCATCTTATGCTGCAGTCCAGCTAGTGTAGAAAAGTATTTTTTCTCCATGAGTGCTCTGTCTTCTGTTTCAGAATCGGTTTCATCGATTTCTTCAATCTGATCCATCACCTCTTCATACTTCAGATAACATGATTTCAATTCGGTGTGTCTGAGTTGAAACTGGAGACCGTCAGTTTCTGTATCTGCGTTTTCTAGTAGCCAGTTTACTATTCTAGTAATCTTGGCCTTCAGCGGCTTCCTCTTCTTCTTTAGATCTTCCATTTCGACTTTCAACAAAAAAGTGCTACTCCAAAAATAACTGCCTAAGGTCGTGCAAACACCGAGTTCTTTAGAGAAATTATTGTTTCTATTATATAACAATGCGTGTATCACACAGCGAGAATAGAGTGAGTAATGTTTATCGTATATAATAACATGTATAGCACACAACGAGAATAGAGTAAATAATGTTTATATTATGTAATAACATGTATAGCACACGGCGAGAATAGAGTCAATATTTATATCATATAATAACAGGTAGCACACGGCGAGAAAGTTTATTAAAACGCGGTAAAAGTCTTAAATCACACATGAGAGTTTATTTTTGCAATTAAATTTTTTGCACACCCGGTAAATGTCTACAAATGTCTACAGATAAATTTTTAAAGAGATAGTCTTTTTGAAAAGCGATTTACCCTGTGCATAAGCGAAGTTATAATATGGAAAAATCTCACCCAATTTGTCCAGTGGTTTGCAGGAACAGGCACAAACACTATATAAACTTCACTACTGTCCTTTTGTTTCAGAGTTTATCGCGACACCTTAGTCTTTTCGAGAGTCTTTTAAATACATTCATCTAAATATCCGAAACTAGTTAGTACAAATGCCAACATCAAACACAAATCCGTCGAGTAAGGACCACAAACAATGATGGAATTTTCTCCGATTTCCACCAATTGTTGTGGGGAAAGCTTATTAAATTCCTTTCCCGTGCGTGTACAGTTCCAAATATTTTAGGACCATGGACTGTACAAGAGTTTTTCCTTCGATATATACAAGTAGACTTCAAGGCGCTGGTTCTTTATGTGTTTGATTTAATAGGGGTTGTACTTAGAGAAAAATAAGCGGAATTAATTGAATCTACACATTTAATAACAAGAGAATATTTACACAAGCACTCTTACTAACGAAAGAGTTCGCTTTAAAACGTTGTCCATTATTATATCGGCGTTTAGGGGAGCGAGAGCTATCGCGAAAACAAATACACATTTCACTGCATTTTGGCGGCGAAGAGAGAGATTAGGTACCGGCGGTACCGCACAGTATGAGACTCTAGTCACATCTGCGAGAGATTTTGAATTGAATCTTTACCTAATTGCCGACAAGGCGGCGTCAGTTTTACCACTTTAAACAACCCTTATAAGCTATTTATGGCACAAATATTCTGCAGGCAAAAAGTACAGTCTTTAACATAAATTCCAAACCAATATTTGTGAGAACTAAAAATTATACTAAAATTAATATAAAATGTTGTTTTTACAACAACATCAATTTTTTTACATATACAAAAAAGTGACATACCGTTAATTGCCTGATAAGTCAGCAATAAATTCAGCTTAATTTTAGTGTACTATAAAAAAAAAGAGAGAAGTGACTGGAATGGGTCGAAATAGACAGCAAGGACACATAAAAGACAAAAAAGGAGTACTACTAGTAGATTTACGCGATGTCGGGATGTAAATGTTGATCTACACTTGTGCTTCGTTGACTACGAAAAAGCTTTCGATAAAGTAAGACATGAAAAACTAATATCAAAACTTATGAACAAGCGCATTGACAGTAAAATCATAAATATAGTGCAAACATTATATTGGAACCAAAGTGCCATAGTTCAAATTGATGGGCAACACTCAGAAGAAATGAAGATCTGTAGAGGAGTTAGACAGGGATGGGTTCTGTCACCACTTTTGTTTAATTTATATTCTAAAGAAATTTTCCAAAACAAGCTCAATAATATCGAAGCGGGAGTCACCGTTAACGGAAAATTACTTAATTAACAACTTAATGACGACACTGTGATCATAGTAACGAGTATAAAGGATCTACAACATCTTATCGAAAGCTTGAGTATGAATAGTGCTGAGATGGGAATTACTATAAACGCTAAAAAAACGAAGTATAAATGCTAATTACAAAGAGACCACAAAATATACATCACTTATTGACAATCAATGGTAACGTGATACAACAAGTAGAAAAATATCAGTATTTGGGAACTTTGATCAATGAAACCAATAATCATACTGTAGAAATAAACAGGCGAATAGAGATTGCCAGATCAGCATTTATACGAATGCAGCCACTCCTAACGTGCAAAAATCGAAATTTGGAGATCAGACTACGTACCATTCGCTGTTATATATTTTCAATATTATTATATGGAGCTGAGACTTGGACATTAAAAAAAATGTTAATTGAAAAAGAATCGAGGCCTTCGAACTCTGGTTATACCGCAGAGTATTGAAAATATCATGTACTGATAGAATTACAAATAAAGAAGTACTGGAGAGGGTTGGTAAAGAAACAGAATTAATCACCACTATACAAACCAGAAAACTGGAATACCTAGGCCACGTGATGAAATTTTGAGACTCATAATACAGGGAAAGATTCAAGGAAGAAGATCTATTGGCCGAAGGCAGAACTCATGGTTAAAGAATCTACGTGATTGGTATCAATGCAGATCGATTGATTTGTCTAGAGCAGCAAGTTCTAAAATAAAAATAGCCATTATGATTGCCAACCTCCGTAGGGAGACGGCACTCTAAGATGATTTCTTTGTGATGAAATAATCAAAGAATAAAACATAATGGCGGTATTAGATTTTTATTTCGATGCAGGGCAGCGGCAAGCCGCTTATACGCATTTCAACCTCTTTAGGTCTTATCAAAGCGGCATATCCATGTTACAATCGCGAAATCACACTCTGAGACACGTCAAAATGACGTACATCAGCTTGTGAAAGACCAGCCTGAATCATATTCTGAACATGTGTTAACATCTTCTTCTTCTTGTAGTGCCTATCCGTTTCGGATGTTGGCGACCATCATGGCAATCTGCACTTTGCACACTGCTGCTCTAAAAAGATTTGTGGTTGTCGTGTTGAACCACGTTCGTAGATTTTTCAGCCAATAAATCCTTCGCCTTCCTGGTCCCCGTTTTCCTTCTACTTTTCCCTGCAAGATTAGTTGCAGCAGTCCATATCTTTCATATTTCACTGTTCCTCATGATGTGACCGAGGTATTCGATTTTGGCTGTTTTTATTGTGGTTAACAGCTCTTTTTCTTTTTTCATTCTCAACAGAACACCCTCATAAAACATGTGTTAACATGTTTTAATAAAATTTTAAAGTAAATAAAGACTATCTTTAAAATTTGAAGCACTATTTCTTTACAGAAAACCTTCCAAGAAATAGAAAACGGAGCCAAACTGAGTGGACTGAAAATAAATAAATATAAAACAAAATACATACAAACTGACAATAGATGCATACAGTTTCGAAAAGGTTGAACATTCAAACACTTTGGAGTATTAATTAACAGAAGAAATGAAAGTGTAGATATGAAAAGAATAATTTAAGCGGGAAATACAGCGTTAAAAAAAAAGAATGTTTTCGAATCGCTTGAAGAGACACACAAATTTAGGGTATATGAATATGTGGATTAGCTAGTTAGGTCAATTACAAAACTAGAGCACCTTGCTGATCATTACGGTCTGTGTCAATAACTTCTAGTACTTCTACACAAATTTGAAAGTTGTAACTGTCAGTTGTAAATCAACCACTCATTAGAATGCTAACTTTAACGCTCCACAGTAATTATGCCGAATGAGATTATCGGTCTATTATTATAATGGTATAATTGTTATAATGCTATGTATTATTATTGTCTTCTAAAATTAGAGCTTTTAACAGTTGTTTCTATTAAGCTGAAATTACAGGAGTTATTATTGCTTGTGTAACTTGTGCTTTATCTTGTTTAATATCTCACATCTGCTATCTAACTTTTTAGTTTTAGTTTTTATATTATGAGAAATGTCCTGACGAACACTTAAACAAGAAATAATCCACTAGTTGTTTTTCTTCAAGTTTTGTTTGATGTTTTTGCCTCTTTTGTTTATTTTTTCGTTTATTATTATCGGTGCTTCCTTTTATGAATGCCTCAATGACTAAAGATATAAGTTAAAAAAACGGATTATATGCAATTATTTTATTTTAGGAAATTAGTTTGTATAAGTACGAATTCATGTATTCTGAATGGATTTTAAAAAGAAAACTTAAAGCGGATTTTATAATAAAAAAAAAACAAATTTAGACTCACGAACGTGGAACAACTATGAGTATAAAAGACATAACATGGAAATGGGACAATTTTATCATAACAAAATAATTTACAATTCAAATCGATGCCTCCCAATGCACGTAAAGGTCGTTGGTCTTTTATTTCCAATAATCGACTGTCTCTTTCTACTCCTTTCAGAGTTTCATCGGAACTAAGAAATCTCATTTAAAATTCAAATTAATTTAATACATTTTTTAAATGATATATAAACAGCATATGGTAAATATAAATTTACGATTTCAGTGTTTTGCGCGAGTCTAGCACGAGTTTGTACTTTGGCTCGTAATGTAAACATAAGAAGTTTAAAAGAAAATTAAAACATTTTACAAGCATACAAAATATACAAAAAAATCAACATATTGTTTTCACAACTGCCTAATGCCTCGTAGATCAAATATTAAACCAGAAACAAAATAAATAATTTAAAAAGCTAAAAACTCCGGATCAATGAAATTTTAAAGGTTTCGTTCGCTTCCAAAATTATTCTTATTCAAAAAATAAAAGATGTGAATTACTAACACCAAATTATACAGGGTGTTTCAAAAACATAAATTGATTGAATCCAATTTACCTTAGTACAAAAGAGTACACAAAAAAAGTTACAGCCCTTGAAGTTACAAAATAAACATTATTTTTTTGCATTATCTCCTAAACTACTTGACATTTTGTAATGAAAATGGACACTCCTAAAAGCTTTTTTCATACAAAAGAAACAACAAAATCTAAGCGCACAGAAAAAATTGAAGGGGGGTGTGCAGTCCTAAATCCCCCCAAACTTTTGATTACGTTCAAATTAAATGAATTTTGTGGCATCATTAGTTTAACACATTATTTTTAAAACTTTTTCTAAGAACTTTCTAATGTTCCAAAGTTTTTTAATTTTTTACCTATAAGGACTAGTTTTTTTGGGATGAAAATGTATTAAAAACATAATTTAAATTCATTTCGATAGAAACATAGTGGGTTAATATAAATAATGTATCAGATTTTTTCAATTTTGTGTAATAAGAGATAAGTTAAGTGTTAAAAATTTGAAGTGTAAAAATTTTTCAGCTGAATACAATAAATAATTATCAATTTAACATAAATAAAGTATCAAAAATTCACTCAGTTTGGTTTTTTTAATGTTTAAATTAACAGGGGAAGCTTTATACGAGTTATAATTTTTCAAAAATTATAAATTAATAATATCTCACAGTATCATACAACCTTAATTTCAAACCTATACATGTTTTTTAGCTCATTAAATGCTTCAAGTTATAATTTAAGCGTTTATTTCAAAAACAAACACATGTCCATTTTTTGCAAATTTGACTTTACATGTTGTTCGTATATAATAGTAGTTTCTTCATCGATCTCACACCTTCAGTTGTGTAAAAATCCAGATATCCGGAGTAAGCTACATAGAAAATTCGGATACTTTTAGAAAAACAAAAGATGTCCTTACGGTTTGTTGTAAAAGCAACACTTGTCCCATCTTAGTCAACCAAGGTGATAAGGATGTTTTAGCCCGAACAACAGCAAATGACTGTTGGTAAGTTTTTCGATAATAACAAGTTGTTTTCTCAATGCTTATGACTTCAATCTTGGTTGTAGGTATTAACGTTACCGTTGCTTCTATGTAATAACACAGGAAATGACTGAATATGATTAATAATATGAAGACCTAAGATAAGCAGGATTCATATTTATCAAGCCTTATTAGCGTTACTCCTGTCCAGAGATGACGCAGTCGTATTCCACAAGCTGCTTTAGCTAACCACAATACTACTAGTGATAGTGGAAATGAAGATACAAACAAGGCTCGACATCAACAAGGTCCAACACAGAAGCTTCTTTTATATATAAAATTCGACTACCGGGAAAAAACGTAAATATTTATGCCAAAGCTCTTCGTAGTATTTTCGGTGTAATTCAGTCGAATTGAATTGGTGATTTTTGAAAGGAACTAACTCCACACAACTAAAATGTTGGGAAATTAAAAAAACTGTTTATAAACTACACTAGTAATTTTAGCAAAACGACGTTATGGTAGATTGAAAGCAACTATGCTGCAGTACTTTTAACAATAATCCCAGTAGGTTATTTGTTTTTAAACAAGTTTTATGTGAAAAATATTGCGTTGGAATTAGTTCCTTCTAAAACTAATTGCTTGTATGTAAAAATAAATGAAACAAATTATTAGTTTCAAGTCAGATTTATCAATACTAAATTATTACAATGTCATTATTTAAACTAATCGTTTTCTTCCATAGTAGTAGGTCATGTAAGGTAAGCTTCATAAAAGTGCTTAAATTCTTCATTGTCTTCGGGAATATAAACTAATAACTTTCAGACAGCGTCAACTTTATGTTTAATGATTGGCACTTTTCTCTCAGGGTAAGCAATACACAGAGCATCAAATAGGTTTAATGGCCTCGGTCTAATTCCTGGTTGTTTTAAATTAAATGTGTACTTAAATAAGCCCCCTATAAACTCTGATGTATGCAAGTGACCATTTTGTAAATACTTGAACTCCATGAACGAGGCTGGTGCAAAAGTTTGCTTTTAATGACGGAGAACGTTTCTGTCATACGATTTCAGAGATAACACCGTTTTTTTGTACAGCGCTGGCCACCATTTATTAAAGTCCTTGATATCTTCCGTACGAATAACTTTTACTGTTATGTTTGATTTTGCGTTGGCGATTAACTCAACATACTCCATAGGATGATAAATGCGATCTGCTTTCTTTATACTTCATTTAAATAGGCCGAATGTCCTATCGCAGTCTAGAAATGAATGGCCTTTTATGGGGAATCTGCGGATAATATTTCCAAATCTTTCTGTCTCAACTAGACCCAAGCAAAAACGGATGAAAGTATGATTTTTATTCTGATCAGGACAGGAGTCAGAAAACAAATACAACGTTTTAGCCGTTTCTGGTACACACTCTCTAATGTAGTCCATGAGAAAGCTGCATACTTCGTTTGCGCCTTTTTTAGCTATACCCTCGGAATATAGATACATGCGTGATGAGTTATCTTTCAAATTTGTGATACAAAAAGCATATACCCATATATGTCTCATATAAAAGATTTCTGGGATATGTGGCAATGACAAGTTTTGCATAAAGTCAAATACAAAACCACACGTTGTTTCATCGGACTTGCAAAGTTCTCGAGTAGCTTTTAGTTGGTTATAAAATTTCTTACTTCGCCTTTTATGTACTTGAAGTTCAGCTTTTACTGTTAGCTTTACAGACTGAGATAAGTGGGGATTCTTTAACATTGTTTCCATTGCTTCACACGATGAACAAACATCAATTTGAGGCCGACCAAATCGCAGGTTAAAGTTTTCATTAAAATATTTTAAATAAAATTCATATTTGACCGTTGTCTTTGGATATTTTGATTTATAAAGTTTGTACATTATTTTTATATTGAGTCTTGCATCCAAATATGTAATATAACTTTGCCCATAATGGCTGCTTTTAGTAGGAAAAGCTCCAATATGATCATGAATTTGTTTGCATAATTCCACAGAGACTGCATGAGATTTAATATTATAACCTCTTTTGTCTTTTGGAGTTATTCCTTGAGAAAGTAATGTTGCAATACGATTAACACGTTTTTGGCTAACAAAGTGCAAATTCATAAATGCTTTGCGGCATACTGCCACCCGATCATTATTTCGAATGCAAAAAAATTTAAAACTAGCATTGCGTTTCTCTGCGTTCTCTCTTCTGCGTCTAATCGGGAAACATTCCATAAGCCGTTGTAAATGAAGGTCCTGTTCATTTTTAGAATTCAGATTGTGGAAGGTATTTAATAAATCAATTTGTTGATCCATTGTAAACTTTTTGTAACAATCCATTTTACAGCTGAAAATGATAGGTAAGAATTACAACCACCGAAAACGACATAAAATGGTTGTATAGCCTTACCTGCATATAGGCGATACGATTGTCTTTTTTTGGAACTATATTTCCTTTTGCAGTTTTATATGCTTCTCCTTTTAATTTATTCACCTTCCTGACATTAGCCTTCCAGCTCTCTGGCTGGCGCATACGTTTTTTTTTCCATTTTGAACATTAGTTTCATCCTCAATATTCATCATTTCACAAAATAATACAGAATATACACTACACTTCGGTTAACATCCGACTAGAACAGACTGCGAAAACAAGCGCGAAAACAGTAAAACTCACTCAGGTATGTGACTGCAATGCCAAGTCGGGCGTGCGCCATTGACAACGGTCGAAAGTTGAGTCGTAAACGGAACTAACTCCGGGATTGAGATCCTTTCATGACCCGACCATATTTATCGGTTACTAAATCTAAGCCCACTCTTAATGGGAGTAGGTTCCTTTCTTTACCAGTCGATCGGCAATACCAAAAAATACCGCTTCACGTGTAAAAGTAAAAATTGTACATTTTTGGAGTTAGTTCCTTTTAATAATCACCGATTCAATTAGAAATAACATAGCAAGACACCCTGCTGATATAGAAAACATAAAAGCTCACATTTCTTCATCCAAAGACCTCCACGGAGACTGGACAGAAAGAAAATTTATCCACTATCAGAGTTTAAGGCAAAAAACATGTACAGAGCGTTTAAAGAACTTCACACACAGTCCAAGGTTTCTTACTTTTATTTTTTATAACATATTTCAAACTCGATTTAACATATCTTTTTTTTACCCCTGATGTGACACTTGTACATTACGATGAAACTGAAACCCAACTCAAACTACCGAATGTCGATGAATCAACAAAAAAGCAACTGGTTCTCGTGAGAAACCTTCATTACGCTAAAGCAAAGGAATTTTATGATATAAAACGAAAAATTAAACATAAATGTCGGCATTGTAATAATATATCTGCAATAGCCTCTGACTTAATGTAAAATCTTCCGCTACCCAATTTGACTATAAATAAAGTTTTTGACAACAGCCAACTTTGGTACTATGTATTTGGTGTACACGACATCGGAGGCAATGATGTCCGTATGTATACCTATCACGAAGGAATGGCTTAACGTGGTCAACATGAAGTAACTTCCATGATATTTCATTATCTAAAAGATCATATACTCGGTAAAATGGATGAAATATGGTTTTCTCTGATGGTTGCCCGGGTCAGAACAAAGACTACATCTTTATCCGCTTTTCATATATCCTGGTGCATGTACTGAAATTAGCATCAAAGATAACACACGTATATCCAATACGAGGACATTCATACCTACCTTGCGAGAGTGACTTGAGTCTCATTTCTCGTGCAAAAAAGTAGTTGTTGGTGTTCCAGAAGAATGGAATGATCTTATTCGGCAGCCAAGGTCTAAAACTTCTCCATTTAAAGTGGTTATTGCTGGAAAAGAAACTGACCGGTTTCTTATGGACGAAAGTTTTAAGGATTTATTTTTAAAGAATCCAAAACCAAAAATTTCATTTAAGCGAGCAAGATTGTACCGAATATCTGAGAAATATTCTGGACAAGTTTTAATACGATAAAGTTATCACGGCTCATGGAAGTTCTACACCATTACTGGAAAATCAACACCAAAACAAATAACTCTGATACCAAATAAAGCGAAAAATAAAATAAGTTTCCAATAACCAAAGTTTCGCGATCTAATGGACTAAATATCTCAAGAATTCTCTAAATAAATTTTTTTATCAGAACCAAAATCCGGGGAAACCAAAGACCATACTTCAGTCGTAGAACTATTTACCGATGATAATAGCAGTGGTGGTGAATATACATCATAGAATTTTTTGTTATTTCTACGAGGATATTGTATATGTTTATTTTCCAATGTATTTTGCTAAGTTTCTACCGATTTTTGTGAAAAAGTATGAAATAAACTTGTACAATTATTTTGATATTCACATTATTTCTAATAAATATCTAAGTAAAAGTAAAATTGGAAATAAATTGAATCTGGGCAGTTTTTCTTAATTTGCGAAAATTTTAATTTTTGGACAAGTGTTGTTTTTGAAATAAACGCTTCAATTGTATTGAGTTTTTCATCTCTCAGAATAATAAGCACATATCGACACACTTTTTTAACGTGGTACACTGGACTAAATAGATTCTTTGATACAAACGCTTTTCACCGAAACATCTGTCAACCAAACTGTCAACTTTATGAATATAATCTGTAATTTACCTATTTACATTAAATAAACAAATCAAATAAAATATGCCCAACATAAACATTTTAGTGAGGTGTAAAAAATATAGATTTCACATAGTACACAAGCCGTGTTATTTTACCATCACGTCGTTTGGTTGTTATCACATTGTTTATTTATAGCTTTTTTCTTACTCTACATTAGCATTTTATACTTGAGTTCCCATACATAGATCTGGGAGGTGTGTTTGTCGTTTCGTTACATAACAATAACAAACACTATTTGTAGAATAACAATAACAATTACTTATACAATCAATCCTCTCTTTGTATGTTTATAAATGTCTCTGTACAAAAAAAAGTAGAAGCCTTTACACATGTGCGATTCGAATTGAAGCAAATTAAAATTATAATTAATTATAATTACTCGGACGAGGCGGAGAAGTGGGTGCACTTCATATTACAGAACAAAAACGAAAATTACTTAAATAAATGATGTGCCACTAACCAATACCTCTCAAACGGATTAATAATACACAAGTCAGATTAGTAATAATAAAATATTTTTTTTCTGTTCATTCTGATAAAATCATTGATTAAAGAAAAGTTATAAGTTATTAAAATAAACTGATAATTTCAATCGAAACTGAAAGTAATATTAATAAACATTCACATTCGTACATACATTTTATAGCTCTCGATTATTTTGCAGTATACGTATACTTCAACGTCTTACCTATTCGTTTTATATCTTAACGTTATTTCTTTATGATTTCTACCGTCTTCTTCTAAATGTGCCTATCTTCTAGAGATGTTGGCGACCACATTGACCCATCTTTCTATTCACAGCAGCTCGAAATAGATCAGTTGACGTTAGACCAGTCCGTTTCCTAAGATTGGCCAGCCAGGATATACGTCTACGTCCAGGGCCTCTCTTACCCTCAATCTTCCCTTTTAGAATCAACTGTAGAAGTCGGTATTTATCATTACGCATTATGTGGCCGAAGTAATCCAATTTTCTGTTTTTTGTGGTGTTAATAATTTCTTTGTCTTTTCTTAGCCTCTGCAAAATAGTTATGTTACTTGTGTGGTGTATATATGACACCCTCAACATACGTCGGTAGCACCACATTTCAAATGCCTCCAAACGTTGTATGGCATCTTCTGCAAGGCTCCAGCTTTCTACTCCATAGAGGAGGACACTAAAGACGTAACATCTAAGAATTCTTATGCGTATATTGATACTACCGTAAGATTCTTACCGTACAGGACGTTTTACGTTATGAATCCACAAATGAGCGCCAAAGTCAAATGAGCGTCTTTCTACATCGGCAAATTCAAACATAAGGCTGCAGATATAATTCATCATTATCATCATCAACTTGTATGCCTCCACTGCTAAAAGTAGGTCTCCCTCAGCTCTTTCCATCTGTCTCTCTCTTATGCGGCTTGCATCCAGTAATTCCTAACACGCTTCAGGTCGTCAGTCCATCTAGTTGGTAGGCGTCCTATGCTCCGTATTGCTTCTTGCATTGGTCTCCACTCTAAAATACGTTTTTCCATCGGTTATCTGGTAATATGGCGACGTGTTCTGCCCAATTCCATTTTAACGACGCGATTTTTTAAATAGCGTCTGTTGTTTTTGTTTTACGACGTATTTCTTCGTTTGGGATTCGGTCTCTGAGAGAGAGACCCAAGATCTGGCGCTTCATAGCCATCTGAGTTACGCGAATCTTATTAACTACCTTTTTTATGAGTGTTAATGCTTCCGCTCCATAAGTGAGTACAGGTAACAACATTGGTCAAAGATTTTCCTTATGAGGCATATGGGTAGGTCCAATTTAAATACATAGTTTAATTTACCAAACGCTGCCCAGGCTAATCCTATGCGACGTGGGAGCTCACATGTCTGGTTATCTCTGAACAACCGAATTTCATGTTCTAAGTACTTTTTCGATGTAGTTTGCACAATATCCCTTCCATCAACAGCAATATTTCGATTTAGCACCAGATTAGTCATTATATGCTGATATAATTAATAAGAACTAAATACTTAGCACATCTACCGCTTCATAAAGAACAATTTGCCTATCAAGCAGGTAAATCCAACGTAGATTATTTTCTCTTCTTGCGAACCTTCAAAAGACCATCTCGTCAAAATTATGACATTATCGACATTATAAGTGTTCATAGATATAGAGGGAGCATTACTCTTCATTAAAATCTAGTATACCTTGGTTGATAGTGGTTGGCCATAAGTATTTAAGCTCAAAAGAGGCGTATTTCGTACTCTGCATATAACCTATAGTGATTAGAGGTAAGCATGACACTATTTTGCTGATATAATGCAATATATCTTACACCCAGTAATCATATGTGTTCAAAAGGACTTTTGGTAATCATCATTAACAGGTATGAGTTAACTCTAAACGATATCTGACATAGCAAGAAATGCTTTACCTATTAGACTAATTAGTGAAAAACCCAGAAAGCCGTAGGAATAGAGGTTACTGGACATAACACCAGCCTCTGGAATACTTTCACAATATTTTAAGCAGAACATACATTTTTGTGCTAAAGAATGCTCAAAAACGCCTCGATTGGACCAAAATATTTATTACTTCTAACAAACTAGCTGCACTGAAGTATATTATGAAAAATGATAAAAGGATAATCAAAAATGTAAAAAGAAATTTACTGCCGCCTAACGAAAAAATATTCAAAGCCAAACGCAAGCAGAAATGTTTCAGAAAATTGAGTAGATATGTTTTCAGGTGTCCGTGTTAAAAGATAGATAAGTCTAAACAATCCCCTTGAAATCTACAGTATACATAAAAAAATAAGATGTTCTCAATAGATATCAAAAATAGATATAGATCACATATTAAGAAGTAAAATTGTCACTGAACAAACTTGTTACTAAACATATAAGAACTATCAGTTTCCGCGTTTTTTCATTAAAACACCGCCTCACATATGTATGCACACAAAACTTTCATAATATCCATCAGCGCATTTTTTATCTTTTCTCATCTCGTTCCGAAAATAACAAGCTAAGAAAAACCTAACATGTGTTAGGAGTGCTTTTCGTTCAAGACGCAACACCTTCATCCTACGTTCGACACACATAAAATAATACTTTATGGCCTACATTAACGACGAAGGCGATAACACCCATTAAAATGCATTCTATAAAAAGAAGAATAGACGCTTTAAGATTTAGAAGTGCCCATACTTCAAACTTATTGAAAGATTGGGTAATTTATCGACGGTATTACAAGAACTATTAATAAAGAGTAGATGTATATCTGACAAAGAGTGCTACACCGAGCATCTATTAACTATAATTTATTAAATTAATGTTTATCCTCTTAAGTGATAACAAACCATTACAGAAAATAAGAATCAAGACTGGCATAGAAAATAATTAAATGTCATACATTAGAGGTTCCATATATTCGAGTAGTCCAATAAAAAAGCCATGTACCCACAAAAAGAGTTTAGAAATGATTACAAAAAGCGAGTCAGATATACAAAATTGGTTTATAAAAGGAAAAACTCGAACAACCCAATTTTTATTTTTGAATTGCTATTAAATCGTTTGATTTTCCACACCACTCATTTTCTCACGTTTAGCAACACCAACTGTACAAAAATGTACAAAATGTACACCAACTGTACAAAATAGCAAAGTACTTCTTGTGATACCTCAATTGGTTGTTTTTATATCAGATTAAAAAAACGAAATTATGAAATCAATTAATAAACAACGAAGGTATTTAACAAAATGTCTTGAAATATGAGTGCTAACTCGGATCATTTCTTAGAGATCTCAACGTTGAGGGCAACAATTTTAAAGTCAACAAAGCAAAGAAGATAATTACAAAGAAATGAAATGTACAAAAACTGTGACATGCAACACTTGCCGAACAGTACTCTAAAACTATTATCAATAGACTAACGAAATAAGATTTAAACAAAGAAGGCTAGAAACAAATGAAACCCCTACTAGACCAGAATAAAGCAAGTTATTGAAGAAGCAGATGATAATAGGAATAGAAACTTATGCCCGGAAAAATCATTAGATGCTGATTAAAAGGATGTAACCAGATAAAAAGATTATACCTACAGAACAATGCTTACCCAACGAACTAGAACCACACTAAAAATTACAAAATAAAGAGAAGAGAATATAGAAAAAAAACTAAACCATTTAAACAAGTAAACATAAATATATAGAAAAACCTTAATAGAGAGAAATAATTCCAAAAGATTCTAAAGAAAGTTTACATTTTTTTTTATCATCGTTATTATTTTTAGGTTGCTGTAAACTTTAAATAATCTATTAACAGGAAACATGTACTCACGATTCAAAAGTAAGGTCAAAATGTCGAAAATTAGAATATAATGTACATATACACATATCAAAGGGAAGTGGTAAGAATACCACAACTTCCTAAATTTTTATCCAAAATATTTTTAAAAACCCAGAATATTTGACAACAAAGATACCGAAACATACCGACTGAAAAATAGATATATATATATATATATATATATATATATATATATATATATATATATATATATATATGTAATTAAAATGTAATAGAATGTTGAAACGCTCAATACTCCGGGAGTATTGGGTTTTTGGAAGTGTAGAACTTCCAAATTTCAGAAGAACTGAAAGAGAAGTGATGAAAAAAAATACTAAAAATAGGGCTAAGCTCAGAGGAACAAATTTAAATGGCCAAAGAGACACTAAATCTCAAGTGAGTGTTCGGGCTAGCTTCAATGCACTGGATTGTGGCTTTAAAGATATAAACAACAATAACAAGAGATAATGAGCTAATGAGACAAGAAAGAAATGAGACCTGGTAATATCAAACGTGATACAACTGAAGAAGGTCACTGGGTATAAATTTATAGAAAGAGAACAATAAGAAGAGAAAAGAAGGGCGCCAACTCAACGATAGTTGAGATTTTGAAGTAACAAATGAATCTGGAGATAATACTCTGAAATACAAAAATACTAAATAATAATCTTGTTTTGCTATGTTATATACTGGTTAGTAGAACTGAAATAAAACTCAAAATAGCAACAATAAATATATTTATAAAAAATGTATATAGGTATATGTGTATAAACAATTTACATATAATGCAAAGCCAAATAACAGTGGTAGTGGATGGTGTACAGATACAATGGGACCTAATAGCCCCTCAACAAGCGAACAGTCACTACCACTGGCCAAATAAAATATGAAATATTAGTATAAATCAAGAATAGTCCGTAGGGTAGCCTAAGTCTTAACACTAAGGTTAGTAATTTAAATTTAAATAGTTCTACTAAAATGAGAAATAATTACTGTATTGTACAGATATCAACAATGATAACTCTGTTACAATTCTATTAAATATATTACATCCAAAAAGTGAGTTGTTCCATACTCATTACATCATATTTAAAAAAAAACCACATTAAATTTATTTCCCTCTCCCAATATCAAATTGTATTAAGTATATCAAATGTATTAAAAAAATATATTATAGCAAAAGTGAGTTTGGTCAGTACTCTTTACATCCTTAGTAAAAAAAAACCTAATAAAAACATGAAAGGTATTTTCTACTTCCCAATATCAAATTGTATTAAGTATATCAAATGTATTAAAAAAAAATATATTATAGCAAAAGTGAGTTTGGTCAGTACTCTTTATATAATGTTAAAAAAAAAAAAAAACATGAAATTTATTTCCTTTCCCAAAATTATCTTCCTTGCTCCAATTCCGTCACTTTGAAGGTGAACAATTTCACCGGTTGACGTGGCTGCGTTAACGAGTTCTGACCAAAACTCATCGTTCCGCTTCCGCATAAAATCGATCTTCCTTTCAAAGCGATAACAGCGCGTGGGTGGGGAAATGTCGATTTAAAATCGATCGTAGGCGGGTAATAAAAATTTCTAAAGGGGTTAATCAGTAGCGTAAACGCTACAATGTCTGGCAAAAAAAAACAGGAAAACAAGAAACAAAATAGGTATATGTATGGAAGGTGCAGTACGGTTAGGAAAGAAGCATGTTAACTTTGGAAAGGATCGCTACAGTGATACTAGTCTTAGATAGTATTTTCTTATTTTTATATTTTTAATCAAGTTTTTTAAATATTCATACACAATCCGAACGCCAGCAGGTACAATTTTCTTCTTTGCAGCCATTTTTAAAAGTGATACTTTGTAGACCGAATTCAATATCCTCGAAATAAGGTGAATAAGAATTCAGGTGCATAGAACCAGCGCTATATAAGAATATCTTGCAAGAGAGCCACAAATATTTTTGGGGAGAATATATATCTGTCTTATCCCTGTCTATGTTGAATTTGTTTGTGTATTGATTGTTTGGCATTTTATTGATTTTGCGTTCTTGCAAATATATTTCGGTCCATTCTACATTTAGCTAAGAAATCTATATTTTGTTAACATGGGATAGTCTAACACGGAAATATATATATAAAGTGGATTTCAAGTTACTACAAACATCTCTTAGTCTTTTCGTGATGTGGTGTCAGCTTTTTCAACTAGTTTCTCTCAAATCTCTTCTATTTTCCTCATTCATTCCTAATTGTACTTTTTACACAATTTTAAGAAATATGTATGTGAATTCTTTTTAAAGTACTTGTATCCAATTTTTACAATGGTTTATAATATATATATATATATATATATATATATATATATATATATATATATATATATATATATATATATATATATATATATTTAAAAATACGGCTTTGGTACCAACAGCGATATAGAATATGATTCAAACAAAGCAAATTAATTCAATTCTTTGTTGATAAAAATAAAATAACCAGAAAGAGCAAATGAGGTTAAAATTAGAAAAAAAACGAAACCACACAAACAGACTAAAGAGATAGGAAACTTTAATTACAGGAACCATTGTGGTACCATCACCGAGATAGAATTCGATCAAAATAGATATTTTTTTATTAAATTTTTTGTTGATAAAGATCAAACAGTAAACAAGAACCAAGGAGGTTAAAATTAGCTAAAATTAAACCACAAAAGATAAAATAAACACGAAATTATACTTGTGATAAAGCTGATGGTTTCTTGGATACTAATATCAAAATGCAATATGCGAAAACAGATCACACCCCTTTGTAAAAAACTCTAGTTTTTAATTCGAATGAAGTGTTGACAGTGTACTTTTTCAATGTTTAAAAGCGAAGACTATAATCGTCGTGTGAATGGGACCTTTAAAAAAAATGAAGATCGTTAAAATGTTTATAGTTTACATGACTGAAACATTATTAAAGAAAATACTTGCATGATGTCATGGATTCTTACAATGGTTTATCAATAAGTAAATAATTACTATTTGATAATGCAATCTAAATATCTAGTTACATCCGTTTTTACTTACATTGAATAATAGGTGTATTTAGATCTCATAATTTTTAAATAGTTAATGATAATTAATTTCCAAATATAATCATATACCTCAAACTAATTTTATTTAACTAATGCCACTAAGAGAAAATATCTACATCTTGCAAACATTATCAAAAGAGATAATAATACAAGGAATTTGAAACAAAAACAATTACATGAATATCATACATAAGCAGTTTTGTAAAATAACATTAACGGCTTAATAATATATTCTGAAAGAAATTGGTGATAAGCTATACGGTATTATCTAGTATATTTAATGGAAATAAACCACAATTATAACTAAAAATATTTTATATTTGACGTTTCGTTTTCCACGATGGAAATTTGTATTTTGAGATCGATTGTCGCGGTGGAAATCTTCTTCAGATACAAAATATTGTTAATTATAATTATGGTTTATTGTTTTAAAATGTAGTAAATACTTGTTATAAAAATGCCAAAAGACAGTAGTTACAGAACAGTATACGATGACACAATTATAATTAAAGAGGTAATTGAATCACAGGGATGAAAACTAGCAAAATTAAAAAAACGAATAAAATGATATTAGATTTAACACAATGACTACTTTGTAGTTACTATCATCATCATCAGTTGGCGCTACAGCCCTTCGTGAGCCTTGGCCTGCTTCAAAACATTCTTCCATCCTTCCCTATCGAGTGTCTGTCTTCTCCAGCCCCTCACTCCAATCTCCCTCAGATCTTCCTGTACATTGTCCAGATATCTGAGTTTAGGTCGCCCCCTTCTTCTTCTTCCGACCGGCTTGTTTAGCATTGTAGTTACTATAGAATGTGTCAAAATTCCGGTACGTTACATCTTGTCAAATTTTAGATTTTATTAAATTTTATAAAATCTCCCTGTACATGATTTTAATTTATGTAAAAATTTACCCACGTAGTCATTTTTTTGATCGTGCCAATCAAATTCTTTTTATATTATTACGACTCAGAGTAATCCTTACCTAAATATTTGGTGTTTCCTCAGTGTATGATTGTATCTGTATGTGAATCTTCTGTACAACACAACCGTTTGGTATAATCTTTGAAGACCCTTATTTACCGAATTTACCGCTTTATTACTGCCGAAAAATATCCCGTTAATTATGAAGTTAAAGTTCCATTTATTTTCGACTACCCACAAAACGCTACGTAACGGTGCTTTTAACTATATAAATATTTCTCTATAAAAGGTATACCTTTTCAATTTTATTTTATTTTCAGCTGTGCAAGATATAAGTGAAGTTCAACTTGTGAATTCGAGACCCCTGTAAAGGGTAAGATATTTTTAAACGCATGGAAAATTGTAAACGTTTAAAATTAAATGGTACATTCATTAAAATCATCGGTATACGTGGGATTAACACATCCTCTCCTTTGTATTTTTATATAATATAAAAATTGTCCATGATGACGACTAATCCTACTACTTTTAATTGTAAATTGCTAGGTGGAAGTGCAAGCAATTCCAATTAATTCAAAAACTCTTCAGGATAGTTGACTATGCCATCCTGATGTATATCTGTGTCAACTGATTTGAACGAAAACAACTTTCCTGGAAGAAAATTCAGACTGGTGGCGTTCGGAATTATCGATATCTGTATTTTTTGCCGTCAATATTGCTTGTCCAATTATGGTTTTTGAACTAGTGAGCTATGTTTGAAAAAAGCAGGATGAATAAGTTCGGCCCAGGAAATTAATAATAAATTTAATTGAGGATTACACTGAAAAGGTAAATTGATAATTGTTTACGTCACTACTACGCTCGATGCATAAACAATAATAATGGCCGAAAGCTGCCTAGAGTTTTCGGAGTGAGAGAAGGCTTATTGTGTGAGAGAGGTAGGAGACCGGCTTTGATCTCATCCATACTCCGTGCTGTTTACTGGGTGAAAGTGGAACTGATGGACGCCTGGTATGGATAATTGATCTAGTGATCATTGATCAGTTATCGACCAGGGTTAAAATGGTTATATTACTAATATGGCTATTAAAACATAGGGGTTAGTGATATTAGAGTGAAAATTAGAGTTGTATTGTTTAACGCCACATCAAAAAAAAAATGTTTTAAAAATGTTTGGGGTAGACCACCCTTACTACTTAGAGGTATGAAAAATTACGACCGATTCTAATACCTACCAAATATACATATAAAATTTCATAAAAATCGGCCAAGCCCTGAGAAGTATGGTATAAGTGATACGAGAAATATTTATATATATATATATATATATATATATATATATATATATATATATATATATATATATATATATATATAATCTATAACAAAATGCTTAATAAATAATAATATAATAATAATACTAATTTAATTTTTTACATTAAATTGGCAGCTCCCGTTTAAATATTATAATTCTATTATTACTATCTATGAAACTTTCCACATTTTAAAACCACAACATTCAACGAATAAAAACTAATATAAAAACGACAGTAACGAAAAGATTTCTAACACTATTACTTATTTCTGTCCATACTAGATCCTCAACATATTAACCATAAAAGGTAAAAACAAATAAAAAATGAGTATTGCTATAATAGTGAATGCATCTTTGTCCTTATAGGAAACACAGATTGTTCATATACAAGCGGTTGTAAATTTTTATCTTCCACACATGTGTGAACGAAAGTATTTTTTGCCTACATTACTGACGTATATCAAGGGAAGTCATGATACAGGGCGATTATAACATTTAAATAATTTTGGTAAAACACTTCATAATTATGTAGCATTATAGTATGCACAGAACCATGCAATGGATAACGGTATAGAAAAATATTTACTATACTAAATATTTTTACTATTCTAAACCGTGTATACCTAATAAACTATCTCAAAAATTTAAATGAAAAAGTCCATTTCGCACAGGGCTACAACTCACAATGTATTACATATGTGCTCACTACAAATGGTTATCAGATCTTCTTCTTCTTCTCGTAGCACTACAACCCGGGGTGGGTCTTGGCTGACTGCACAACTTGCTTCCATCTTGAACGGTCGTCCATAATAGTTGAGTCAGTGGGTAGCCCCTTTGTTCTTAGATCTGACCATATATTGTCTCTCCATCACATTCGTGGACGTCCTAAGGGCCTTCTTCCTGTGGGGGCTTCCTCCCATATTAACTCGGCAAGATATATAATGTATTATTTAAATTGTTTATAACATAGACGTGTACAAATATAGCATTTTTCATATAAAAAGGTTTGCACGTCACAATTTATATAAAGTGACATCACTTATATCTAAAATTTCCAGAACGTCAATCTTTGAGTTCAAATGTTCCTAATCACAGCTAATAATACGAAACCCATGCGGAACTGCTCGATCTTTCTTAGGCCTAAACATTGCGTAATGATCAGTAAAATGTAATCATCATCATATTGTAAATTTTAGAATTATATTGATTAAATAACCAAAAACATTTGTTATTATTAATACCTAATATAAATTTTATGAAATAACTCTTTAAGTCTAATATTCCATAAAATAATAATTTTAATTAAATATATTAGACAACTCTACGCAACTGATACGATAATACTTCAAATTTTATTGACAGTTCAGTGTGTGGCATAGTGTTGCCGCTTTTGTAGATTAAGAATTTTGTTTATGTTTTGATTTCTTACACAATTTGATCATTATATATATATATAATATATATATATATATATATATATATATATATATATATAATTCTTTGGAGGGTAACTTTCGGGAAAGCGTCAAAACAAGGATCAGCTAGAGATGGTATAAGCCAGTTTGGTGTAGAACTTTTTTTAGAAAAGAAGAATAATTCTTCTTTTCTACCTTTAACATGAAGTTGCAGTTTTGTAGGTTGTAATTTTTAGATTTTTGTTGTGTTTGTATTTTAAATAATACCCTGTTGTGTTGTAATGTTTTTATTCAAAATTTTAAATGTATTTTTTAATATTTTTAACATGTTTGTGACAGTGTTCTTCACCTCTAGGACCAACTGAACATTTTCAATGTAGGTTTTAAATGTAAACTTCCACCACTTGTACTAAAATAGGTTTTCCATTTAGGTGCTGATGAAGGTGACAACATATCACCGAAAATTTCACATTTAGAATAAAGTTCTACACCAAACTGGCTTATACCATCTCTAGCTGATCCTTGTTTTGACGCTTTCCCGAAAGTTACCCTCCAAAGAATTGTATTCTTAGCGTCGTTATACAAACTCTATATATATATATATATATATATATATATATATATATATATATATATATATATTATATATATTAATGAATTGTATTTATAAATACATATTAAATTAGGATTAATAGCTTTAAAACCTAATTATTGTTGTGTATTGTGATTGTGCTAGGTCAAAACAAATAGTCTGTAGAAAGCTGGTAAGCTTTCATATAAAATAGATTATTTTGAACAAGAAATAATGGCGGGACGTTTTTACTATTAAAACCCTAAAAGAGGTAAGTTTAAAATTTAGAATATATAATAGTGTATTAAACTGTTTTCTTATGCATTGTTGTGTTGCATTAGTCTTAAAACTAAGTGTATTTACTGTTAATATATTAGTTTGACAAATAGTTGACATTTTAAAAATTCCTCACTTACTAACTATTCTGATGTTTTGTATACACTATACACTTATTGTTGCCATACAGACCCATTCTCCCCGTGCGACAGAGATACCCGACGTAAAGCAGTCCCTGCATATGTTTCTAATCGGCTGGATTTAACGACCACGTGATCCTAATGGCCAATATCCCAGGCAACGAAGCCGACAAAGCATTTGAAAAATCGAAAAATTACTGGGCGCTATTTTTCAACTGGAATATCTGGAAGAAGTCAATAGAAAAGGCATACCATCTCGTGAGTCCCGAATTTTTTTAAGCAAAAAAAGCGACTTTTTTCAGTCATTTCAATATTTGTAAATAAACTACGAATTCTAGATGAAAACGTTCGATAGACCACTGTCTTCAAAATACTTGTCGTTTAAAATGATAGTTTCAAAATTAAAAATGTTTAAAACAAAAAAGTTATTGTAAATTAAACCCCAAAGTAAGTATTTTTTTCAATTGTTAATAATTATTAAAATAAACAATAAAAACATTTAAAACACATTTCACAATGTGAGTAAAACTAAATAAAATAAAGTAAAGAAAAATAAAATAAAATAAAATAAAACAAAATAAAATAAATTAAAATGAAATAAAATTCTGGTGGGAATTTCTTTCAAGCTCATGAAAACTGAAAACGGAACTTCAAAATGGAGCCCACTTGAAAAAGCGCAATATCCCGGGTTCTATATAACGTACAACCTTCTTTTTTATTTGGAGTAGCTAGTCTAAATAATAAGTTCTAACATATTTTTACTCCTATAAAACCAACATCAACAACCTGTAAAAAATTATTGTTTTATCTTATTTTTTTTTATATTTTTTTCATTTTTTACTATTTTTATTAATTAAATTTTTACCGGGTACAGCAGCCGGTTATTACCATCCCGTCTTCCTATCGATAAGAAAGTATTTTCATTTTTCGTTAACATGGACCTCCTCAGGCCAACAACCTTTTAAAGTGAGCGTATATTTTTAAATAGACTATTCCTTTTTTTACAGTCAATTAGAAACATATTTGCATAATCCATTAAAGTATTAAATTTGTACTTATTTTAATTAATAGTTAGTGACGTTTTTTTTTGAGAATTTTTATGTATTTAAATTAAAAGCAGATGATGCATCTCGTATTATCGAAAGCTACATTTTTTTTAATATATGTTATGTGTCCTTGTTTTAGGATATAATAGGTCTCATCAGAACAGTATTCATAGGCGTTCTCAAAGTAAAAAATCAATCTTCCCTGTCTTTTAAGAAGCAACACTAAAATGGCTTCTATATGGACGCAATAGCGACATCTGATAATAAATCCGTAAAATAGTTTCGAAACACAATTCAGATTTCTGATTTAATCTGTGCCTTCTAAAAATATCAAGGCAAAACAGACGTTGATAAAGGTGTTAAGAGAGATATGGGGAATCTAAAATTTGCATTCCACGACACATCTCCTCAACTGCTTATTTATGTCTTTATTCTCCAAATTAGGATAGTTTGGCTTATGGCACTTTTGAAGCGAAGGTGCGATGTATTAAACAAAATAAATAAAAACTATGAATGCGGGCATGATCCGTTTGTTTTAGAAATCGTTAAAACAATAATTATTCATTATAACACAGTAAGAATAATTTCGTTATCAAAGCTGACAATAATATATATGCAGGTGGGACTGAATGAATATGTTGTATATCTTACCAAAAAAATTATTGTAATGAAACCTTTCACGTGTAAGTCAAAATTCGCAAAGTTCAAGAAGTTTGAGAATGAAAACTAAATCGTCATTTAGTTCAGGTTTCTTGTATGTCCTGTATTTGAGACATGTGCAAGGGACGACGTTTTCTTCGACGATATATATATATATATATATATATATATATATATATATATATATATATATATATATATATATATATATATATATATATATACAACTCTCGTTATGTAATATACTATTTTAATATAAGCTTGAATAAGTTTAAAAAAATATTTATTCAGGCACAATTATTTTAACCTATATAGAGACCAGGAACTGGATAAGACACATGGCATGACAAGACAACGAAATATAGACGGCAAACTTTGTATATTGGAGACAACGTGAACACAATCGTAGTACAGGAAGACCACAAAAACGGTGGCTACACATCAAAGTAAAAGCGGGGAAAAACTAGCACAAAACAGGAAGAGTTGAGAACTCTTTCTCCAGAGAAGGCTTTTGTCCAGAAGTGGATGTAAACAGGCTGACGAAGAGGAAACAAGAATGGAAAGATGGTAGCTAGTAAAAGAACATTAAGAGATGGGGAGAAAATTTCAAGGATACACTATGCACTAATTATGATAACGTTGACTCTAACCTGCAAGTAAACCCTGATGAACAACAAAGTACCAGGAATTTATAAAATCACGGCAGAACTTACAAGTATGTGGATGAGCACCTAGCCAAGCAAGTCCACAAGATTATTGCAAGAGTATGGGAATAAAAGCAAATGCCTGAGGAATAGAACATCGATTCGTTGTGGCCACTACACAATAAAGGCGACCAGCTTGAATGTGGCAATTACAGAGGGATAAAACTTTTGAACACAGTCTATAAGATGAACTCTAACATAATTTACAAACGTCTGAGCTCTTACTCTGACGGCGGATATCAAAGTGGATTCAGACTTGGACGGTCAACAGTAGACCAGATTTTCGTACTAAGGCCGATCCTTGAAAAAACAGAGAATGTGAAATCGAGACCTTACACCTATTTGAAGATTTCAAAGCAGCATCTGATCGTGTTGTATGAAGCAAGGTATGTGAAGCAATAGCAAGAATATGGGAAGAAGTGCAAATACCTGAGGAATGGGACATCGTATCGATTCGTTGTGCCTACTACACAATAAAGGCGACCAGCTTGAATATGACAATTACAGAGGGATAAAACTTTTGAACATAGTCTTTAAGATGAACTCTAACATAATTTACACACTCTAAGGAAATTATTGGCGGATATCAAAGTGAATTCAGACCTGGACGGTCAACAGTAGACCAAATTTTCGTATTAGGGCCGATCCTTGAAAAAACAGAGAATGTGAAAAATATTTGAATATTTTAAAGCAGCATATGATTTTGTTGTTGAAGCAAGGTATGTGAAGCAATGCAACACTTTGGAACTCCTGTTAAACTGATAAGATTGGTAACGATGGCAATGTCAAAAGTCACATGTAAAGTAAAAAATCCAAAATAGCAACACTACAGAATTCAGTACAAATAGAGGATCGAGACTGCAAGACTGCTTCTGCAGAATCGCTCTGATAATTCCTGTTAGGACTAAATACTATAAGCAGAGGCACTATAAGTGAAATCAAATCTTAACTGTCTTTCTTTATCTTTATTTGCTTTTTACGAGTATAAGATACCAGTTCACGAAAGGTTCTTACTTAGATAAATCGATATGTCGTGGAAAGCAATTTTAGCTTTCATTTTTTTTAGCAATTTCAAATAGAAATTATCATTTTAAAACAAAACTTCTTAAAACTGACTGTGAATTATCTCTGTCTGTAGATAAAGAAATCTTTATTATCCTCCTTCATTTTGCTAATTGGTAATTTATCACAACAAATTAAGTTATCCTATTTTCCTTCATTCTCTCAATATGTAAATAGACTTTTGTTTGTAATTAATAACATATATCAAGAATAGACATCTATGTAAACACATTTTAATACATAGGCCCTGTATATTTCTTCACACGGTTTTGTAATATACTGATACCATTTTGGTGCAGTTGTTTCCTTGGTGTTGACGTTAGCTGGCGTATTTTCTTTTCACTGGTTATTTATACTGCTGTATGTCTGTGATAAAGATGCAGCCGGTCTTCACAAACTCGCAAGATAAGTTTATTGACACCGTTTTGTTTTTATACGTTTCCTTTATCAAGCAATTTGATATAAAAAGAAAAAATAAATATAAGTTTGTTTTAATAATTATATAGATATTACTGTATATATTCTAAACATAAATATCAAAGAAAAATTACCATTATTTTCATAAAAATATTGATTGAACTACATAAATGATGCTATAGATGTATGGGTAGATGAAACGTCTTGTTAATAACAATTATAATATAAACCGTCCAAATTGAGAAATAAAATGAAAAAATTAAAGCCCTCGATGAATGTCAGCAGAATGTGTAAATAAAAATTAATAGGTATATTTCTATAAATACGGAAAAAATACCTATAAATATTATGGACAAAAAAGGGGAGGACGTTAAAAGCCAATTTCATTCAGACATCTCTAGTTTCTCTCTAATACACCTAATTTGCCTTATTATACTTTTATTTGATATTAAACTTTTGCCTTTTCATGGGCTTTTGTGTTTTCTTTATTCCATGAATAATTATCTTTGTAAAATTCCAGGCTTGTGGCATAAATATTTTTTGTTCTTAAGGATTATTACCCAACTAAGACCTCGCCACTTTTTCTTAGTTGCACTAAGCTTAGATTCTTACTTAAATCCACTAAAATACTTATGGCAGCTGTGTAACCTCGAATGCAAACAAACCATGAAATGTGTAGTGACCAATATTCCGTGAGTACACAGGCGAGTGCAATGGAAACAACGTACCGTACATCTATGAATAAAAAAGAAAAAAATTGGTAGTTATCTGTGAGATAAAAACAAATGATCAAGTCAGTGTATGAGAGATTATGTAGAAGAAATCTAGAAATAACAGTAGGAATCCTAAGATTTCCTAAATGGCGAAACTGAATTCGAATCTTTACCACTGTGCTTTCTAAAAATTTGCAAAGCAGGCAGATTGATGAATTAGTCGGCAAGGGAATCTAAAATATGCATTCCACATGCCGTTCATCATGGTCATTCGTAGAGAATTCAGTTTCTGGTACTCCAAACAGAGTAAAGAAATACGTATACTTATACGTATTTCGACCTCTTTAGGTCTCATCAGAACGACATATGCTGTTGCTCAAATCTATCAGCTGATAGCTTTCGAATAATTCAAGGTAACAAAAAACTTAAAACCGATTCAGACACAAAGCACAAAAATTGTATTAAATAATATTACAAAAAGTACAGAATTAGAAGAAAAATACACGGATTTTATTTTCGTTATAAGATGGCCATGTTAAAAGCCACTATCAAGAAATTAATGCTGATTATCCCTTAAATCAAATATTAGGTATTAAAAATGAGCTTTACATGAAATTAATTTTCGATATAAGAGACACATTGGACAATCGTTTTAAACACGAAAGACACAATATTGCTATGACAGAGACAGTATACAAATGATTGATGACTTTAGATGTAATTTTGATAACCTCTTGAATATTACATTCAGTTTTTCCACTAAAAAAAGGAATTTTGTATAAGCAGAGCGGTTCCATAATGTATTTGTTGCAATTCTAATTTAAAACTATTTTAAAATATTACGAATTACTCCAGTCGTCAGAGACGAAAGAAAATGCGTTTACGCAAAAAAGTTTATTCACTTTTACCCCCAGGCTTCCCTCTAAAACTCCTTTCGTAGGGAGGTAAAAACGCAAAAAAATCGATTTACCAAGAATCTGTACGCCGTAGAAAAAAATGTTTTAAATAAAAAATGTAGCTGAGCTAATTTTAAACAACAATGTTTATTAGTACTTTTTACCTAGATTGAACCGTTCTCTCACAAACAACGCTTAAAGCGACCATCGATGTGTTGAACTGGTTGAATGCCAGTTACGCCCGCGAAATCAATGTTTAATAAAATTTGTATCAGCCCGACTTTAAGAATTCGATATCTTTTGATTCAAGTGTCCAGTACACAAAAATCAAGATGAGTTTTTAAGGTAATCAGTTCAGCTTTTGTATGCAATATTTGTATTTTGCCGTAAATAAACTCAGATTTTATAAAGGTGTTAAATAAATAAACGTGGAGCAAATTTTTCATTTTTTATTATTCTCATGAGATCAATACAATCTTTCATCCTTCATTGCCTATCCGCTATGAAGTTTCGATTCCTAGAGCCAACTTTCAAAACCTATAGCATGAAATTTTAGTTTTGAGTTTTGGTAATAAATGTGAGGCATTTGAAATATGCTTAAAAAACGCTGGATTTAAACTTTCACATAACAAATGATCGAAAACGTTTAAAAAATGTTTTTCAATTACACTAGCACGTTTTTCAAAAGAACCAAACTTCTGCAATAAACTACACCTAAAACCGTCTTGTTGAAGGCATTTTCCATGACGTGCAATTGTTTGTAATATAAAACATTAAATTCTGCGTTTTTTATTTATATTTAAAATGCCTCATATTTGTTGCCACAAATCAAAATTGAAATTTCATGCTATGTGTTTTAAAGACTGATCTATAGAAATGAAAATTTTACTACTTGTCAGTGAAAATGATTAATTCTATTTATTGATCCCACGAGAATCGTAAAAAATGGTAAAAATCGCGCTACGTTTAATTATTTAACACCTTTAAAAAAACTGAGTTTCTTCGCGGCAAAATACAAAAGCTACACTCTTTACCTTTAAAAGACATCTTCCGTCGAAGATGCGCTTTTTACCGTCGAGCTGATACAAATTTTATTGAACATTGATTTCGCGCGCGTAACTGACACTACAAGCGTTGTTTCTGAGAGAACGGTTCATTTTACACAAAAAGTGCAAAAATAGATTATTTGCGTTTTTACCCCATTAAGGGGGGAGTTTTAGAGGTTCAGTGGCATTTTCGTCTCTGACGAAAGTGGTAAAAATGGTAAACTTTTTGAGTCTTTTTGGGGTCCCAAAATTATTATTCTCGGCACAATTCAGTTGGACTAAATAGCTAACAAGAACTTGTGTTTTTTTTAAGTATATTGTCATTCTATATGAAGTAAAAAACAAGTCTAGTATAGAATAAAGTACATACATATAATACATATGCCCCTCATCTGTATTTACGGATATGTCATTTGACAAGGTTCGTATTGTACAAAATATTTACTATTCTACAGTGTTTTCTTTTTTTTTCATATCATGCCCAAAATTATGTTGTTATTCATGTTTAATGTTATACTTTTTTTTGTATTGAGTGAAAATGTTTGCTAGGCCTTATTTATTCAGATTTTCATGTGCAACAATTATCCAAAATAATTCTCCTGAATGTACTGTTGAATGTATGTAATGACAGTATTGTCTACAAAATATTGTATAATAGTGGTCGAATTGATAATATCTGATATTTGTAGTACATGTAACGTAAGAGTAGACATCCTTGTGGAACATTAGATTAGACGAAAAGTATCTTGAACTATAGTTGAATCTCTCGTACTATAGTTGAAGTAGGATCAACCTTCATTTTGGTTCTAAATCGTCGTGTAACTTACATAGTGAACCAGAATGACAACTAATACCGTTTTACGATCAGCGATAAATAGAATCAACAGCCAATATCCATAGTGGATAGAAGATAGATGAAGAAAAACAAACAACAAAAAAAAACTAAACATATCGATGTTAGGCACTTTCTCATGTACTTTGGCACTAGGTTAGTTTGGGAAGTAGTATTATACAATTAATTAAAAGGTGAATATAGATTAATATAAAAGTTAAAGAGCTTTACTAATTAATAAGAAGTATAAAATCAAAATTAAACCTAGAAACATATTAATATAAATACTATAGATACGTACATGAATATGCATGTAAGGTATTGAACTCTGGTGTGTTTTAGTACAACACTGCTATTAATGCAAATACGACTACAAATAGGGCAACACCAAAGTAAAAACGTCCATAAAATATATCAAAAATAAATGTTGACTGATGCATTATTTATGTCTATCAAATTAAATCGATCATGCGATTATGTTTTTATGATGTTCGACATGGGTGACAACCAAAGTGTTGTCAGCTTGCTTTGAGTTGTCTAGTCCAGTACAAATCTCGTGAAGACTACAAAATCGGCTGTTGTACCAGAAATCGTATGAACTAAAATTTTAAGATCATCACATGACTTATTTACCGCGAGAAAAAAACTCACTCACTGTTTATGTATATGTGTAAGTTTTAATCAAATTACTCACACATATAATAATTAGTCAAATTATTCAGTAAAATCCTTTGGAGCCTGTGAATTTCATTATTCTAACAAGAAAATTAGACAACTAGACTCTATATATTGCTAAACTATATTAAAGAGGAAATTATGTAGAATCTGTATAGATAATATAATAAAAATATTTAATAGTTTAATACAAATATAAATAATTTCAAAAACTTCGTCTTAACGTATTTTGTATAAATGTTTTTGTACAACGATCCGAAATGAGCCTAACGATCTACATCCTCTTCAGCATTATCAAAATAAAAGAATTAGTAAATTAATGATGTAACAGACGCATCTGAAAGAGACGCACATTTTGTTGCTCTCCCTGTGTATGTATTTTTAAATATCCGGATCCCAAGTTGATAATTAAAAGAAACTTACCAAAAGGGAATGACTGGAGGGCTGACGGCACTAGATGGTCTCTTTGGGGTACCCGAATGTTCCCCAAAATGAAAAAAAGACATCGTGAACGCAGATACAAGGTAAACTAAACTTGCCAGTGTCTTTGAAATGTAAAAAAATTCACACCTTAATTCATTGTCTAACGAAAAACTACACGATAGTCATAACGAAAAAACCGAACAAACAGTAACCAAATAATTGTTTATCATATTGACGGATAACAACGCGATAAGTAAACAAAAACTTAACGTCACGCGCTCCTCACTCCAACACTAACAACGATCAACTCTAGACTGAGAAGAGAACTGAGGAGAATCCCTACCTACACGGGCGCACGCACGATGCTTCAATTTGAAAATATAACAGACTCTCTGGCTCATGGACCAGTCGAGCTGCGCCGGGATTCGCCATGTTTCTTCCAAAGATCGATCAGTCAAGAAAGAAAGGAAAAAAGTTACGTAAGTCGTCGATAGGACAAATTGTGGAAAGATGAATATTGATTTTTAGGGGTAGTAAAAGCCACGTGTATAACATTTGATTTCCGGGCAAAAGAGAGACAAAGATGACTTAACAGGGATATGATGTGTATTTTATTTATTTTATTATTGTCAATATGTATACAATATGTAATACAAAAGTAATCATTGTCACAAAAATGTCGAATCCAGTAAATTTTAAATCGGGGGATCCTCTATTCACTATAAATAGCAGACAATCTAGAAATAAGTCTTCTTCTTAGAGTGCCGTCTCCCTACGGAGGTTGGCAATCATAATGGCTATTTTTATTTTAGAACTTGCTGCTCTAAACAAATCAATCGATCAGAAATAAGTAGCATTTGGTAAATGATTGTTACCTTCTGTCGAAATTATGAAAATATTCCCCAAAATATATTATGAGAGGCTCTATAAGCAACAAATATTATAACTACAAGCGACGCAAGTTTAAAAAAGTAGTATCTTCGTGCATTTTTTCTTCGTCCATACCAGCGTAATGCGATTTTTTATATGTATTTCTAGTAATAAAAACGACTTTATATCCATTTCTCGTCACATTCTTTCTATGTTCTATCAAATTGGTGTATTTGCAAGCGCCATAGGTCGTCTTATAAAATCAAGTTAAGTCCACCGTACGGATTTTATTTGGTATTGTTTCTTTAAGTGGATATGTCTCACTTACGTGAAGCTTTCTGTCATACTAGGAAATATTAGTTTCTTTGTCTTCTTATAATATCATTCCATAATACTCCATATAGAGATGTAGTTGTTGATTTTCAGATCTTATTCTATTCTATACGTCATGTTGTCATTTATAGATTTCCAAAAAACCACATGGAGTATGGTAAGTGATACTATGTGATTGGCAATGAAGGTATAGGGGTACCAAGTGAGATTATTGATTTAACTAAAATATGCATCGAGAATTAAATGGCTAAGGTCAGAGTAGGGAAATATGGCCTTTAAAGAAGCCAACATAGAGCTTGAAGTATTTCCAGGCTAGGGTCCTAATGAGTTTGGACACAGATGACAAATGCACTGCAGGAATTGGTGCCACTAAAACGAAGGAAATGCTTTGAGATGAAAACAAAATATATGCACATCAACCGTAGACCAAAGATTGTAAAATAACTCCATTATCTGGGGCCTTATATAACTCACGAAATAGGGGCACAAATACAAAAAGTTAACAGGGGCCTTCTATGCATTACAAAATATACTAAAATAAAAGATGCTACCGAAATCTTCGAAGACCCGAATATAGAGAACAGTAATAAGGCTAGTCATGAATAAGGTATCGAATAAGAATAAATTAAAAATTGGAACGCATGTAAAACCAACCAAACATAATCTACGAGATAAAAGCCCAGAGGATTAGATGGGCAGATATGCAGCCCATGACAAACGGCTCATCAAACAAATATGGGAGAAGGATTCAGTAGGCAAAAATTCTTACATATGTCGTAAGTCAAATGGATTGATATCATATTAAATTATTTAAATACCATAAGAATACATTATTGGAGAATATATTATTACTCATATGTATTGATTTTATATGTTGTTTAATTTTCTTGATTTTCAAATTCAAATTTTCTTTAGAATAAGGTACATCCAAAGATCAGTCAAAGGGTCTATACCGATAACAAACAGAATTGCACTTATGAAATTAAAAGCTACTTCGTGCAAAATAAACATCATTGCAGCATACGCACCGACATCTGATAGCACATAAGAAATAGACAGCTTTTTACAATGAATTGGACAAAACACTGGAAGAAACCAAAAATGAGAAAGTTAATATTAGGTAAGGCGACTTACTACGTAAACACGTAAAAACGTAAAACGTTTAGGCGAACACGTAATGCGAGAGGAGAAAGGCTAGTTCAGTTTTGCAAGGACAACGAACTCATTATCAAGAATACATGGTACATGGTACCAGTCCGAAGAACATACACCTGGAAAGCCCCTAGAGATGAGTCTCATAGTGTCCACTAATGCTTACCCAGGGCCAAATAGCAAGTGACCACAACCTTGTTTTAGCAGACATCAAACTCAAACTAAAGAAAATAAAAACAGCCAAAATACCTAGAATGAATATAACAAGACTAAAAAAAACTAATCTCTGCCAACAGATCAAAGAACAAATACACGAGGAAGTCCAGAAAGTAGAAACACAAGGGCAACTTAACGACACAGAAAAATGGGAAGAGTTAGAGAAGATCCTGAGGAACATCCTACAACAACAAGTCTAGGGCGATAGATTCTCTAAAAGCAAACAATGGAAAACACAAGAAATAAAGTAATTGATATACAAAAGGAGGAAATACAAGAACAAAAACAAACAACAATACGATTAAATAAAACAATCAAACAGAAAATAAGAAAAGCCAAGGAATTGTGACTAGCACAAAAATGTGCTGAAATAGAAAGATTAGAAAAACAACATGACAGCTTTAAAATATACAAAAAATTTAAAGAAACAGCTAGCATATTCAAAAAAGAGGTAGTGGAAACATAATGTACAAAAACAACAAAATAATAATTGAAAGCTCAGAGAAAATATATAGATAAGAATATATAAATTTGCTATTTGAAGACGACGAAAGAATGGAGACAATAGAACCAAGAGGTAGAAATGGACCTATAATTACCAAAGGGGAAATTAAAAAAGCACTAAAACGTATAAAAAATGATAACGCCATGGAACCGGATGAAATAACTACAGAAATCTGAAGAGTACTAACAGAGGACCACATTGATATACTAGTAGAATTATTCAATGAAAATTACTATACCGAGTAAATTCCGAAAGAATGGCCAACATCTGAGTTCATCCCAATACTCAAAAAACTTAATGCAATGAAATGTGAAGAATAAATAACGATCAGCTTGATGAACGATGTTTTAAAAGTCTTCTTGCGAGTGATGCCTGAACGTGTCAACAAAAAAACAAAAAGGAAATCAACTGGGATTTAGAAAAGTCTTTGGCACTAGAAAGGCATTATTTACTATACGCTCGTAGAACGTTGTCATTGTCGAGATGTCAATTGTAACGTATTTATATGATTAGTTCACTTTGAGAAACCCTTCGACAAAATATAATACAGCAGACTGGAAAACGTATTACGAAACAGAATTAGATGATCAGGATGTGAGAATCATCCACAAATTTATACCGATATCAGAAAGTCATAATATGAAAAAGAGATACCTTAAGAAGAGGAGTACGACAAGGATGTGTACTATCCCTTCTACTTTTTAATTTGTGCTCAGAAGAAATGTTTAAAGAGGCACTAGAAGACATCAATGAAGGCATATCAATTAACGGAATACTAGTGAGCAATCTCAGATAGACAGACGATACAATACTCCTTGCGGACAGCAGAGAAGGGCTGCAAATTTTGGTTGACCACACTATGCAGTACTGCTAGAGGTATGGAACGGATGTGAATATAAAAACAAACAAAAATCATGGTTGTCGGTAAGAACAAGATTGAAGAAGAAACAAAGTATCCAGATATTATTACTTGGGATGTGAGTTAAACGAGCAATGGGACCGCAGCCTTGAAAAAGAAATACTCAACACTATAAAGGAAAGAAAAATGAGCTACTCTGGTCACATACTAAAAAATAAAAAATGAAAAATATGAGAAAATGCGATTGGTTATACAATGGTTATACAATGCGAAGGGAAAATGGAAAAAGAGGACCGGGTAGACCACGACGCACATCCTAGTTGAAAAATTTAAAGCAGTGGAGTAAAAAACCGACGTAAAACCGTCGATTATGGCTACGTAAGTAGTCGTCAATACTAAAGCTTTAGCCAGAACGTTACAGGAATGGAAGTTGTACAATAAGTCAATTGGTTAACAACAAACGGCTTCCGAAAAAAGGCAGCTTCGCCAGCACATTGTTGCTATTAAAAAGTTCGGTGTAGTTTCGATACAAGAGCCCTGTGTTACAAGAACCAAAGAGGAGGTTTGTTAGACAATAGAGTCTAAGTCCCGAGGACCTGTATCATATTCAAAAGACATGTTAAAACATTGTCGTGATGAATTTCCAGTCCAGTGATTTACCGACAGTAAATATGAAGATCACAGAGGAAGGGAGTGTAAAGGAGATAAATTTTGAATCACTATACCTTTTATACGATTTAACTCATTTTAACTTATTTACTAACATTAATAATTAATGTTTGTATTTTAAGAATGTTTTTGAAAATTAAAACGCCAATAAACTTACTTTAACCTTTAATTGTGGCTTATTCCCGTTTAAATAGTAATTACTTTAAAATGTCACATGAAAATAACTTCAGAAAAATATTAAGAAACCGTTATGGGCCCAGCGTGAACAAACATTTTCGGAAACTCTTTTACTATATATAAATATATGGAAGAATATGTATACAATTTTAAATGTTAAAGTTCTAGAAATGTTCTTCTTCTTTGTGAATCTTATGAAGTCCCCTTGATGTTGGCGAGTCATCGTTTCCCTTTACACAGAATGAAATGAAATTAGACGATCTTAACAAAAAACAAAATAAATATAATTGTCGCTTTGCATGTGTTACTGTCCAATTCTTAGAAATGTTTAACGTTTAAAAATCAGTTTAGCCGTTTTTCTACGAAGACAGATTGGTGATTTGACGGATCCACTCATTATTAGACGTTCATTTTGGTGATAGCCATCGATTTCACTGCAGGTTCAAGGGAAGATTTTGGTTTCATTCAATAAATCGTGACGCAGAACATATCAAAACATTTGAAAGATTTTACAAAAAGTTAAGAAACGATGAAGATAAGCTATTTTCATAGTTCCATGTTTCCCCATAAAACGGACTTAAAAATTAATAACTCGTGGTTTGTTGTTTCTCGGAACAAGGATTCAATACTAGATCATTTCTCGATTGCTATCCGATTAAAAAAATGTGATTTAACAACGGTACCGTTATGCACTTTGCAATAAATTTATATTAAATTTGTTTTAGTATCTGCTTAATATTGGCTTAATTAATACTTTACAAACCTATAACAATTGTATCATTCTGTTTTTCCCATTTTTTAGTGGTTAAGTAAGTTGTTAACGTTGGACCTGATGATGGGCTGAATTTACAGAGCCCGAAACTGGTCGTCTAAGTTACAATAAAATCTATTCTCTTTTTCTTCTTTTTTAAAAAATAAAGTTAAACAAGGTAGAAAGTGCGTTAACAGCATTTAATCATTATTATTACCATATTACCAACTCTGGCAATAATAACAAAGAATGTAATGAAAAGTTGTGAATGAAGGTAGGAGATATAAACAAAATAGGTACATCAATGATATATAATTTTTAGAACAAAAAAAAAGGTGAAATATTAAAAGCAAAACAAACGGAAAGTTGTTGAACCAATTACTACCAAAAACACCAATATATAAGCAATAAGATTTAATCAGTTAATATGATAGAATCGTTAACAGGAACCCAAACAGTTAAATAGACAAGAACATGAGAAAAAGAAATATAAAAGAACCCAAAAGAAACTGAAAAGAATATAGATACAACCGTGACAGAAGGAGGAATCGAGCTTGATATAAGGGAGGAGAAAAGTAGATAACCGTTGGGAATCCTGAATTATAGTGTTTACGTAGTAAGTTATCGTCTTTTATTCAATACCGATAGAGATCTATGGAAGAATATCACCACGCCCGCATCTCTTGTACTGCTCCACCAAAGGCAGGTCAAGTTCCAGCGTATTCTAGTCTAAGCAGCAGATTCATTTAGAATTTTAAACTATTACGTTAACTTTTCTATTTTTCTGTACACTGATCCATGATTCAAACATACCTCCTCTAGAGCATTTCGCGAAGTGCGAGTAGACCACCTGTCCCGATTGGCTATCTGACCAAGTATTTCAACCGCCTAGAGTATGGTTAAAATATGGTATATAGAATTTTCCATAAAGCATTCGATTCCATCGAATTATGGGCAGTGCTTGAATCTCAAGAAAATGCACGAATAGATTCAAGATACATTAACATAATTAAAAACATATATGAAAATGCCACCATGCATATAAAGCTGGACGAAAGCACAAAAACTAATCCCATAAGACTACAACGGGGAGTAAGACAAGGAGACACCATCTCTCCCAAACTATTTACCCTTGTTCTAGAAGATATTTTTAAGAAACTGGAATGGAAAAATAAGGGTATCAACGTCGACGGATCATACTTAAACCACTTGATATTCGCAGATGACATAGTTTTAATAGCCGATAATATTCAAGAACTAAATGATATGTTACAACAATTAAATGCAGTTTCAGGAGCGGTAGGCTTAAAAATGAATTACAGCAAAACAAAAATACTGAGCCGAGACCAGACAAATATAACAATACAAAATCATACCATAGAAAATGTGGAACATTATGTATATCTAGGTCATGTTTTCAAACTAGGAAAACCAAATCAAGATGCTGAAATTAAAAGAAGAACACAACTGGCTTATGGCGCTTTCAGCAAACTAGCACATATCTTGAAAAACACCTCCATTCCTATAAACTTAAAGAAAAAGGTGTATAACACATGCATACTATCTGTTTGTACCTACGGCTTGGAGACAGTAGCACTTACCAAAAAATCTGCCAAAAAATTAGAAACAACGCAAAGAGCAATGGAACGAATCATGCTTGGAATATCACTAAGAGACAAGATTAGAAACACCAAGATAAGACGTAGAACGAAGATTAGGGATATTGTGGAAGAAATTACAAAAATGAAATGGCGCTGGGCAGGTCACGTAGCCCGATATAATGACAACAGGTGGACACGGAGAATTCTAGAATGGAGACCAAGGACGACAACAAGAAGCATGGGAAGACCTCAAAAAATATGGGTAGATGACATAAGAGCAGTGGCAGGCAAACAGTGGATTAGATTGGCGCAAGATAGAGAAAGATGGAAGCAATTGGGAGAGACCTACATTCAGGAGTGGATGGAAAATGGTTGACAAAGAAGAAAGAAGATATAGAATTAGTCTAGAACCATTGATAAAAGCTCTAATTGGAGTAGCATTTGAAAATTATCTTATTATTACTATATTATTATACTATATATATTTTAACTATGGCATTGAAGCTGAATATTGTTTGTGTCAATTTTTTTAAAGCTTTCAATAAAACAATTTATGTACAAAAATGGTGTAAAAAACACACAGAAAAAAAAACAAAATACTCAACACTTTTCGAATGCTAGTTCCGTCGGGGCAGTATTTAATTCCAGAATGTCTGGATTTTCGAGAAGAACATCCTGAATTAGTTTTAACGGCTTTACAGTGTTTAACCAAACTTTACTGTATTATTTAGAAAGAAGAATCTACAGTCGGTCTAAATTTATAGCTAAAAATATTGAAGCCGTTCAGCATATTGATCATAATTCAAAATATCAAAGGATGTAATGCAGAGTTGAGTTAATTCGACTTAAACAAATCATTTAAATTCCACAGTCCATTCTAACTACCAATCTTCTCAGTAAAACCAGTGCAAATTTAATTAATGTTAAGATTACTAAACCATATAATATTTTGAGATATGTACTAATAATTGCATAGAAAAATAAACGCTGCTCCCGAAACCCAAGAGATACGCTAGTGAATTTCTTTATCTAAAGAGGGATGCTACTTAATAAAACATGTGTAGGCATAGAAGGAAAAAGAAAGAACAGGAAGACATGTATTGTTCTTAAGAGCGCCTCATTGAATCGAACGAAATACATAATGGGAAATGATATAGATCAACTAATTAGCAGGAAAGAAATACTTATTTTAAATTTGATACTCTGATATAATTAAAGATTAAATATAAAACTGGAGAATTAAACATAAGTGGTAACGTCAGTCTGTGATACCGACGTTAAATATAATATATAATATAAATACAATAAAAAGATAATTAATTATAGAAAAAGAATCTGTGCTCTGTTTAATACAGTTCAAAAGCCCGATAAATTTTTCTCACAATTTATTTTATAAATTATTTAAAAAATAATAATAATTAAGCATGCAAGCAGGCAGTGATCTATACCTACTGGAAACAACATTTAACAGCAAAGGAATAGAAATAAAAACACACAAGACAAAGATAATAAATACAAGGAAATAATTAACATACATAAACTAAGGCAAAAACAACAAGAAATAAGATATAAGGAGGAGATAGAGAAGGAAATGGACAAAGAAAGAGAAATAACAGAAATATTAGAAGAAGATTGGAGAAATTTTAGAAATTCTATGATAAATACAGCAAAACTAGTACGTGGGACCACAAGAAATAATAGGAAGGAGAAACGGACACCATGGTGTAATAAGGAGGTAAAAATCGAATTGAAGAAAAGAAAAAATTGTGGAAAGTATGCTTAAAAAGACACAACGTAACAAAAATATGAAAGATACAAAATAATAATAATAAAAGCTACATAGTCAAAAATGGGAAAAAGAAAATCTGGGACAAGTTTTGAGAACAAATAGAAGAAAACAGTAAAGATACTGTAAAATTGTTTTATAGAACACTGAAAAACCTTCAAAGCAACAAATAAATAAATCTAGAACAAATAATGACCAAAAACGGAACAATATTAAGGGATGACAAGGATATAATGGAAAGATGGAGAGGACATTTCAAATAACTGTTGAATAGTTGAATAACTGAGAGTAATTGAAAGAAGAACTAGAAGAAGCAATAGGAAAAATAGACTGGACAGACTGGAAAGCTCTTGAGAACGATGAAGTTAGTCCCGAGATGTTAAAATATATAGGAGAAAAAGCAAAGAAAAGATTATAATACATCCTAAGTCTAATATGAATACAACAAACCGGCATATATATTTTCGTGTGCCCTAAGAGGGCAGTTGACCGGGTCAAATTAAAAGACGTTATCAATTTACTGTACGCAAGAGATATACCTCTAGGAATAATCAAAACGATCGAAATATTTATCAAAACAACACAATAAAAGTAAAAGTACAATGATAAGTATGATAGTGAGATAAGACGGAGATTCACTGAGTTCTCTATTGTTCAACCTGATTATGGATAAAACAACTTGATTAATCAGTTTGTAACGAAATATTTTGCCTACCACATGGGGTATTAATACAAGGGGTTGAAAATAAATTGGGGACTGAAACTAGGGGGTGGAGATAAGGCAAGCAAAATAAACACTACTTGTGCGAACGGCACTCAGGGTTTGTTAGGAGAGCTGTGGTCGTGGATAAGTAAAAGATAAGGGGTTGGATTGGGCAACTACAGAAAAAAGAAACAAAAGGTCATGAATCACTTGGGATAAACAAAGCAAAAAGAAACAGGAAACACCTCTAGTAATTTAATATAGGGCGCCACTTTGAGGTACCTAATTTTACCTATTACAACCACTAGTTGTAACTAGGGAAATAATTATTAAACATAAAAAACATATCTTTTTCAAATAAAACTCAAAAAGGGGTTAGTTAAAAAAAATAAACAAAATGTTAAGAACACAAAATTTAACATTTATTGTGTCTTAACACAAATAGTTACAAACATACAGAATACACGAATACTCAAAAAAGACAACACAAAAATATTACCTCAATAGTCGCAAAATACAAAAAACTTACATGTCATCCATTTACAAACTCTAGGAGTTGGAGATATTACAAAAACTTACAAATGTTACCGCACAGAGGTTAACCGTGTTTTTTTTTAACAAACAAAGCAAATAAATATCGAAAATAATAAAGCTAGCTGTCATATGTTATCATTAAATTTTAAAAACTGAAAACAAATAAAATAAGAGCTAAAGTCAAAACCCAAAATTTACAATACTAAATATTACTATTTTTAAATTTTAACGAAAGCAATTATTTATTTAAAAAAAATTGTCTGTCTTTACTTTAAAATTTGATCAAAAAGTTACCTGGACTTTTCATTAACAAACTGCACTAAAATTTGTGGAACCAGACGCCACTGGAACCTCCGAAACCATAACTGGAACTGGGGACTTCACTCTCTGCGTAACGAACAACTTCATCTCCAAACTGCCAAAAAGCCTTGGATGACAAACAGGGAGAAACAAAACGAGGATGGAAACGACGTTTCTTCCAATCCTCACTCAAAACATTAATTGAAGCATTAACTGCCACAAAACTACTTTTCACTGCTACATATTTCCATAAAGAGAAAAACAGAAAACCACAAATTCGACGGATGAATTTGGATCCATAATTGAGCCTACAACGACCCAAGTAAGAATCTATTTGGATCCATACCTGAGTCTACAACTAGCAAGTAAGAATTCGTTCACTTAACTTGAAAATAAACAAACGCTGAAATAACAAAACACAAAGAAAATTAAAACGTAAAAGATTCCATTTCTACGACGTACCAAAATTATAAGGCGACTTCGAATAAAACATTTAAAAAAAATGCCGAGAAAGTACTTACACATCTTTAAAATAATAAACAACTCTAAAATGGTTTACATTAACATCCAGAAATGCAAATAAAATTATTGAAAACACTTTTGGGTATTTTAACTTGGAAGATACGAACTAAAAAACATGGAAAAAATTCTTCGTTTTCTTTTTTTTTAAACATATATGAGGGTATTTCAATATATTACATATACGAGGGGATTTCAATATACACAAAAAAAAATCAATGAATTGCAAATGCTACAAGCTATGCATACGACGCAATACTACTTTTTAAAAGTGAAGATGATTTACAAAGTATGCTGCACCAATTTAATATAACCGCCAGAAAATTTAACATGTTGATTTCCTCAAAAAAGACCAAATGCATGGTTACAACAGCAAATTTACTAAGATGTAAATTGGAGCTAGAAGGTCAGATAATAGAACACGTGATGGAATTTATATATCTAGGCATCACACTATCTAGCTACGGAAAGCTCGAAACTGAAGTGGAAGATCAAGTGAATAGAGCAAACAGAGCCACAGGCTGGCTAAATGAAACAATATGGAGAAATAAAATTATCGGGAAAGAAACGAAAGGCAGAATTTACAAAACAGTCATCAGACCAATAATAACAGACGCGGCAGAAACAAGACCTAACACAAAAAGGATGTTAGAAACAGCAGAGATAAAAACACTTGGAAATATTGATGGTAAGACACTATGGGACAAAGCTAGAAGTACAGATATACGACGTAGATGCAAGGTGGAGAACATCAAGAACTGGGTAAGAAATAGAAGAGTAGAATGGAGCGATCATATAAACCGAATGACAACAAATAGAGTAGTAAAGACGACAAGAGACGGTTCGCCAATAGGAAGACGATCAGTAAGAAGACCACGAAAACGATGGAACGACAACTTACTGGAGGCACATTGAAAAACAGACAGTCATGTCTATATAAAAAGAAGAAGAAGAGGTAGCGATCTAATATGGAAGAAAAAATACTGTCTAGTGAACGGTCAAATGCAATAATTGTATCGGTGCATAAGAAGGAAAACACAAGAAACTGTCAGAATTATATAGGCATATCCCTCACTACTATGTAGAGCAGCAAAATTATACGAAATCGTAATAGAAAGAAAAATCAGGATAGAAATAGAACATAAACTAGAGGACATACAAAGCGGTTCAATGTATATGGAAACAATACATACAATAAGAACACAAAATATACAAACGCAATCATTTGAAACAACAAAAGGTGTTAGACAGGGAGGTAGTTTAAGCCCAGTACTTTTTATTAACGTAACAGATGAGGTGTTGAAAGAATGTAAGGAAACCTTTAAAAAATACTGTATATGACGGAACAGAATGCAGAATACTATGTCATATTTGCATATGACATAGTATTATTCGCCGAAACAGCAGAAAAACTGAAGCAAAATTTAGAAATATTAAAATAAGAAGCAAAAAATACAACCTAAATGTTAATAAAAAGAAGACAAAGATAGTGAAAATAACAAGGAAAAAAGTCACGGATGGCCAAATCGAAATGGTGATAAATCAATAAAAAATAAAACAAATAAACATATACAAATACCTGTGAATAGTAAGAAATAACAGAGAAAGCATCGAGGACGATCTCAACAACAGACTAGAGAATACAGGAAAATTATTCCCGGCTCTAATTAAAGGATTTCTCAACAATAAAGAAATATCAAGAAAAACGAAGATGACAATTTATAAAACAATATATAGGCCAATGCTGACATACCGAGCAGAGAACTGGACCTTAAACAGAAGACACCAGAGTAGGGTACAAGCAGCAGAGATGAAATACCTCAGAAGAACGATAGGAGCAAGAAGTAGAGGCAGATTCATAAATTAAAAAATAAGAAATAGACTTAAAATTAAACAATTAAGAACCAGATTAATACAAAATGGAACAGTGACATAGTAGAGATATTACAAAATAAGATCAAATCTTGGAGCAACACGGTTAGCGACAAACAGAAAAAAAATGGAGAAAATTCATCAATAGCTAGAATAACCTCCCTCGACACCTAGGTAGAAGAAGAACGATTATGTACGTACGTGTAAAGAAATCATCCCAATTATATCTGAAGTACATGTCAAAAAAGACACAATAAGCTTTCCATGGTTACAAGAGAAAAAGAAATTAAACACATGCATTTGTAAGAAGTAAAAAAGTGCACTAGAAACGCTTCTCAAAAGAACTGGAGCATAATTTTTATGGTTTACAAAAAGAAACATGGGTTTTATAAGAGGTCAAAGAGCGGCGGTGAAGGAATTAATAGACCTGAAACACATAGAAAAGAATGCATGGATTGACTACCTATCTAAAGAAGTTATGACATTAGAACCAAAAACACCAGAAACTGCCATAGACAAATAAGTTCGCATAAACAAGCAGGAAGTACAAATAACACTTAAAAACCAAAGAACAGAAAAGTTGCACGTAAAGATGTGATACCAAACGAATTATTGAGATATAGTGGAGTGGCAATGACGCATAAACTGAAAACATTAATTTACAAGATTATAAGACAATAAAATACCAGAAGAATTGAGGACAAGCGAGCTAGGATCTTGTTGTAGAGGATACACAATCTTCTTCTTCAGGTGCCATCTCCGCTACGTAGGTTGGCAATCATCATAGCTATCTTAATTTTTGAGGCAGTAGCTCTAAATAGTTGTTTTGAGCTGCATCCAAACCATTCTCTCAGGTTCTTCAGCCATGAAATTCGTCTTCTTCCGATGCTTCTTCTGCCATCTATTTTTCCTTGCATTATGAGTCGCAGGATGCCATACTTATCGCCCCGCATCACATGTCCGAGATCCTGTAGCTTTCTTTCTTTAATTGTAAGTTCAATTTCCTTCTCTTTGCCTATTCTTCTCAGTATTTCATTGTTTGCAACTCTATCTACCCAGGAAACCCTCATAATTCTTCTATAGGTCCACATTTCAAAGGCGTTAAGTCGTCTCATGGTATCTAGATTTAACGTCCATGATTCCACTCCATAATATAGTACACTGTATACGTAACATTTTGTTAGGCGTAGTTTAAGAGCTAATGTTAGATCTTTGCCACATAGGACCTTTTTCATTTTTATAAAATTAGAACGTGCTTTTTCGATTCTGACTTTGATTTCTGCCGTGTAGTCATTATTTTCTGTTATAAGTGTTCCTAGGTAAGTGTACATTTTTACTCTTTCGATCTGCTGGCCCTCTACTATCAAGATTTCGTTAGTATTATAGTTGTTTTTACAAATTTTCATAAACTTCGTCTTTTTGACATTAAGAGAGAGTCCGTACTCCCTACTATACATGACTATTTTATTATTTTATTATTATTACTGTATCATCTGCATATCTGTTGTTGTTAATTAAGACTCCATTTACTCTTATGCCACATACACAATGGAGAACAATAAAATTAAAATTATCTGTAATGCATATGCTATGAAGATAGCCTTCAAAGACTTATTCACAAATTTAACAAAAGAGCAAAATAATTTAATATGACGATTTCAACTCTACTATTTCAACTTTCAAACTAGAACAATAGTAATCGGCAAAGAACCAATAAAATGTTAACTGGAAGTCGATGGAGTTAGCATTGAACAAGTAATGGAAATAAAATACCTAGAGATTAAACTGTCCAGCTATGGAGACGCTGGAAATCTAGTAGGAAATCAATTGCAAAGAGCAAATAGATTAGCAGGATGCCTTAATAATACTATATAGCGTAACTGACACATTAACATTGAGATGAAATCAAGAATCTATGTCAGTATAAGACCAATAATGACGTACGCATCAGAAATAAAACCCGACATAGCCAAAACGCAGTGGATATTGGAAACAGCAGAAATGAGAATACTCGGAAAAGTTACAGTGACACGCTGAGAGACTGAATAAGGAGTGACGACACCATACCAAATGTAATGTAAAATAAAATTGCTTAACTGAAACCTTGACGTAACTGGGCCTTATGCTTCTAATTTCATAATCCAACATTTTATACTTCTCACGCAATACCACATGACACCCATCTCTCCAAAGCTTAGGTTGCATCTAGTTCTTACGCCCTTGCTGTGAGAACCATTTTGACAATTTGAAGTGAAAGTATTTTTTTTTGACAGATAAATAACAACGTTAGTACTGACATTGCAGTAAAAATTTGCAGTAAGTACAATAATACATATTGTACTGATGAAAATATAATGCGGTATAAGAAGCATTTATAGAGTTAAATATTGGAACATTATGAGGTTATATAAACGGAAAGAAGTTTAAATGCACAGATTCCAGTTGCTCCTATAAAATTGTATATATATAAGGTAACTTGAACTAAAGTTTTTTGGTAACTGGGTCTGTAGATTTCACCTACCCAATATAATTATATATTTTAACTATCAGTTTAATATGCTACCGTTTATCTTTTGTTTTATCCTACTACAAATGATACAGGTATATGAAAGTGATAAGATTTAACTTTTCAAGACATAATGGCTCGTAATTACCAGCGTCGATGTCGTACTCAACGCAGAGGGTGAAAAATATTCTCGAGGAGCTTTTATTCACGCTGGTGAGGACGTTAAAAATTGTTAATAGATCCATGTACGCCGCAGCCAAATTTTATAATGTTCCTAAGTCGACCTTATGACATTATGTTAAAGGTACAAGAGGAACTGGTATTTTGGCTAAAGATGTACGCGGAGGTGGAGGAAAAAATGCTTTGACTAAGAAAGCGGAAGAGCAACTAGCTAGTACATTAAATACTATACAGAAGTGGGGATATGGGTTCTCGCGCAAAAACACGTTGGACTTAGTGCAGTTATATGTAAAGGGTAGAAATTAAAAAAAAAGTTCAAAAATAATCGCCATGGAGAACAAGGGATAGAGATGGCTAGAAAAAGCAAGAAAACTCTTTGACAATTTACAATTACAATTTGACCTTCGGGAAGAAACTTTTGTAAGCCTAAAGTTATAGAATCACAAATATTCCTAAACAAATATTTAACTGCCATGAAACATCCTTCTCTAGTAACCCTTCACAAACAAAAATTCTTGGATAACTGTATTAGTATGTTGCTCAGCATCAGGCCAAAAATTGCCTTTCTTAACAATTTTTAAGGGAAAAATATTATTAAGTCGATGATACCTGAAAAAAACCATAAACTAATAGTACTTATATGGCAGAATGAATTGGTACCAGAAGAGTGGCTACAGAGAATAATACGACCGTTGCATAAAAAGGGTGATCAACTGGAGTATAAGAACTATAGAGGCATCACTCTGTTCAACGACGTATTGTTTAAAAGACCTAAACATTTTACAAAGGATATTGTTGGTCAATATCAATGCGGATTTATTGCTGGAAAGTCAACTACACTTCAAATTCAAAGCACATATTCTAGAAAAGTCACTAGAATATAACATAGATACACACCATTTCTTCGTCGACTTCAAAGCAGCCTATGATAGTGTAAGAAGAACTGCATATTATAATGCAATTATAGACATTGGGATCCCACCATTAGTTGAGTTGACCCAACTAACAATGCAAAACGTAAGCTCATGCGTAAGAATTGAAGGAGAAAACTCTACGTTCTTTGAGACATTAATAATGGTCTAAGACAAGGGGACGCGCTGGCGTGTCTCCTCTTTAATATTGCCTTAGAAAAGGCAATCAGACAATTAAATATTAGAATTAATGGAACTATTTTTAATGGATCGACGCAAATTCTCGCATTCGCTGACGATATACTTATAGTGGACAGAAGTATGAGAGACATGGTGCAGTGTTTTACAAGGCTTGCGGACGCGGCAAGTGAATTAGGACTTAGTGGTAAACGAAGAAAAACCAAATATATGTTGGTTTCTAAAAACACCCGAAATATCCAACGGAGAATTCAAATTAACAACCATACCTTTGAGCAAGTTAAAGAATTAGCATATCTTGGATCGCTAGTAAACGCAATAAACACGACAAGCGACGAAATAAAAAGACGTAATAAAAAAATAAAAAGATATATATATATATATATATATATATATATATATATATATATATATATATTGCTATGTAAAATTGAAAATAATATTGTTTAGTTAATATATTTCAAAGTACAAAATATAATAATTCAAATAATTCGACTAATAAAATATAAAAGATATTTCGAAGAAATGAAAGTCCATTATCCTGGATTACCTGTAGTAAACAAAATTTTAAAGATATGCATAATTTATTTTCTTTATAAAGTGACGTAAGTGAAATTATTGAAACCATGAACAATGCGAGCGGGTTCTCCAAATGGACTTGTACAGTGAATAAGATAATACAATAGAATTATTAGAAAGTATATTTCTCCGTTAGTTCTTAAGAATTTGTAGAAACCGATTAGCATGTTAATAGTTTTGAGGAAATTTATAATTGTAGGTAAAAATTGTTGTTTGTTATCTGAATGAAGAGATGGGGAGCTTTGATTGGAGGAGATTGAAAAAAGTGGGATGGTTTGTAAGAATGAGAGTTAGCTAGATTTTTGAGGGAAAAAAGAGAATCAGTTGTTTTCCAAGGGTGCAAGGCGAACAGTCGTTGTTCTCTGGTGGTTCCCCAGAGGTAGGAACCAGTAGAAGTGAATGTTTGTGAGTTTTCGTGGAGTACGTGTATCTGACAGAAGCTGATCCAGTTTTCTTTGGACCTTACCTATCATATGTAACGCATAGATATTGAAGCACAAGTATAATCCTGAGATAAGAGAATTAAATAGTGTGATAGAATCATAATTGCATCATTTATATAAGTTTCATTGATTAATTAATTAGCTAATTAATTGCTTGGCGCATCTCAGACTTTTAATATCACATTTATATATATATATATAATATATATATATATATATATATATATATATATATATATATATATATATATAACGATTACGATTTTGATATATACGGGGCTGAAACGTGGACCTTATCTCAAAATGATGATATACTTCTTGGTATTTTTGAGAGAAAAGTTCTTGACAAAGATTTTTGGGGCCGTAAATGAAAATGGGCTATGGCGTCGAAGATACAACTTTGAACTATATCAGTTATACACCGATCCAGATATTGTGAAATTCGTTAAAGTACATAGACTTAGATAAGCTGGACACATTGCTAGGATGTCAGATTACAAATACATGACGAATTAATATTTTCAAAACCAGAGGGCACAAGAAGTAGATGAAGAACACGAAGTAGATGGATTGATGATGTGGAAGAAGACCTACAGATTCTAAGGGTCAGAAGATGGAGGGTAGTTGCCAAGAATTGACAGTAGTGGCGACTTCTTTGTGAGCAGGCCAAGATCCACAACGGATTGTCGAACCACTTATGATGATGATACCTGAAAAACCGGAATCGCTCGATAAAATTGCTATAGCCACTTCGGATAAGGGATGGATGATAACCTCAATATTTTCGAATCGGTTTAGAAAATGTTCTTTGCCGCACATAATAAATGAACGCACGATCCTTTTAACCCATATTTCATGTGACATAATCCAGGAAGCTCTTGATAATGATATATGTATTTTAAAATTACCACCACACAAGGTCAGACAGAAAAGGAGGAGAACTGCTACTTAAGTAGAATGGAAGTGCACAGACTAGTAAAAATGGCGCAAAATAGATTACCACACTGTCGAAGAACTATAGGAAGGTAAAGAAAAAGATTGGGTGATTACATGTATATCCAATAAATGATAATCCATCAAGAAAACCTTTAAGATAGAACATGAGGATCGAAAATTAATAATCTTGTAGGTGTTATCGACAAGGATGTGGGACCAGCATTCAAATGTGATATTACTTACCATAAGATTTCATTTAAAATTATTTTAGAAAATCGCGCCAGTTCAGCATTTGTTATGACTTTTGACAAGCACTATACAGCCTGAAGTTAATTAAGAATTAATTACCCTTTATATTTCTTGATATATGCAATTAAATGTCATCATATCATTTTTATTTTTATAATATATTATTAGTTAACTCAATATATATTTACGTGTGTATGTGTGTGAATATTGCATCAGACAAAACCTATTTGCCACAAAACATATAGGTAAATTATTAAATTTTTGTATTTCGTAATTTATTTATATTATTTATGGAACTGATGGTTATTCAATGGAAATTCATGTTCAATGATAAACTATCTGTGCCTGTTTTCAAGTATAGCATTCAACTAGCTTTAAATGATTTGTAGATTCCATATTTTTGTTTCAAATGTATTCATTTTTATCATATAGTTATTTATATTATGTTGTTGTTGTTTATAGTTTGATATAGTTTAGGATTATTTATATTTAAATTTAAAATTAAAAAATTAAAAGATTTGTAAAATTGTAAAGATTTGTTTAATTTTTATAATAAGAATCACATGTTTTTAAGTAAAATTTTATTAAGTGGAAAAGCTATTCCCTCGCCGGGGTTTATATTAGCTGAAACATAGCAAAAAAATTAAAATCCACCCTTCCAAAGAAAGAGTCATATCCAAACAAAATGTCTTATTAAGTTTTGGGTTGGCATAATTGGTAACTAATCTTCCAAGGATGAATAGTGACTCCAAGGATGAATAATTTCTCAATTTTGATAACCACATACAGGTATTATTTGAGGATATTTTTTTAATCTTATAGTCATAATTTTTAGTTCATATATATATATATATATATATATATATATATATATATATATATATATGTATATATATATATATATATATATATATATATATACATATATATATATATATATAAATATATATATATATATATATATATATATATATATATATATATATATACTCACATATGGCTCAAAGCTCGTAAGCACAAAGAGCGATGGAAAGATCAATTCTAGGGGTAAGACTTACAGACAAAAAAAAACGAACAAATGGATTAGAAGCAAAACGAAAGTAAAAAACGCAGGAGAACATGCAGAGGAAGGCCACAAATGAGATGGGCGGATATAATTAAGAAGATCGGAGGACACAACTGGAAGCAAGTGGCGCAAAATAGAAGACACTGGATTGATTTGGGGAGGCCTATGTCCAAAGTTGGTTTACTTAAGGCTGAAGAAAAAGAAGAAGATAATGCACTACCACATCATACATTGAAAGTTTGAAATCACTTAAATTTAAGCATTTCACATATATCCTTTAGACACAAGAAAACCAAATAACTCCCAATTTTTAGTAAATAGGAGATTTTACTGCCATCTATTAGCAATTGCCTATTCTAGCCATGCATGTTTACTAGAAAAGCAGGTATCTCCCTGTTAAAAAATTGTACATGGTCTTCCATAGGATATTTATCATTTATTTTTATTTTATAGATACAAAATGAATAGTGCGAATCTTTCAAGGGGAGTGTTCATGGTAGAACTAGTAAAAAATAAACAAGAAAAAAAATGTTTTGAACTTAAACTTCATTGAAAATATGCTACCATGCTTTGAAGATGTTACTGTGGTGCCAGTAGACTATACCTAGGATGAATATGAGTTATCTGTTTTGATTGATACGCCAGAATTCATACCTTTCAATAATCCCAAAGAACTAGAAAATGATACATCTATTGTAGAGATTCGAAAAGAGACCACAATATTACACTTTTGATTCTATTATTTTACTTTTTAAAAGTTGTCATAAATTCGGATGACCTCGTAATTATTGTTTTTAGGTTGTAAAGTTATAGAAGCTGCCACAAATTGGAAACACAGAATATGATAATAATGAAATTAGTTCAGCCGATAATTATGAACTAAGTGAATTCAGTGAAGAAACTGAAGTGGGTGAAATTGAGTGAAATATTTTAATAACAAGGACACATGTTACAGCAGATGGTGGAAGTTCACACTTATTGCCATTATTTGATTCCAGTGGCAACAGAATAAAAACCCTGAAAAAGAGGAAGAGGAGTTCAGAAAAATGGCAAGCTAGTAGGCAAAAACTGAAAAGGGAAAAAGGTGAGAATTACTAAGAAAACAGAAAGAATATGGAGAGTGGATATATGATGTGAAACAAACAAGGCTGATCTCTTAAACCATGTTCCTGTATATCTTGTAATAAATATCAGCAACTGAAATGTTCATCCATAACAGATAATCAAATGGAATATGTTTTAATAAGTTCTGGAACTGGACATGGGCAGAAAAAAGAATGTATTTCAAAACATTGGTAGTATTTGATGCACTAAAATGGAAGAGGGAGAGAAAAAATAAAGAAGTATCACAGAGGTCTAAGACAGTAAAATATTCAAAAATTTTAGAAGATAAATGAAGGATATGCAAAAAAATGTTTTTGTCAACTCTGGACCTTAAAGATTGGTTTGTTATGAATTGCAAACAAGAAGATGATTCTGCTGTTACATAAAATTTGGATAATGAACCACTACAAGCACTTAAAGGACTTCACAAGAAGGAGTTAGACAATCTTTATAGTTTTTTAGATAGTCTGCCCAAAATGGAATCACATTACTTCAATCTTTTAAAATTAATTTACTACTCATTTTAAGACAATCTCCCACACTATGTTATTTTAAGTCCTATCACATCACTGTTGTGCCAACTTGTTTTTATATTTATGTGATTTTATTTTAGATTAAAATGTTAATTATTGTTGTAACAAAGAGAGACTATTTTTCATTTCTAATATGATAAAAAAACACTAAGTTTTATGTTAAATATTTTTCAATCATATTGGTCTGCATTTCATTATTAGGATATTTTTTATGTGTGTTAGGTAATATATTTTTATAACTAATGCTTATTAAGTTTTTCTAATCCAGCGTAACTCCACATGCATGGCTCATCCCAAAAGAAGAAAAACCTGTAATTCTAAATGTTCTGTATTTTAAGATATATCTGCTAGTTTTTGAAATTAAAGTTGATATAATTCAGCATAATGTGACTTAAAAATTCAAAATATAGGTGTTTAATTGTTCTTAAATATTAAATGGAATATATTTGTGAAATTGTTACTGTTTTTAGGCTCTTCTGAAAAATTAAGGAAAATTGAGTTACAAGTTTTTCTTATGTTGACAACAATATGTAAAATGGATGTGGAAACGAATTTACTTGGTTGTCCTGAAATTAATCCTTTAGATTTTTATTATTTGTATAATGAATCATATACAATTCAAAGAACCTAAATGTGTCCCTAATAACCTAAATGTATCCCTAATAAGTACATCCATGAATAAAATGTAATTCAATGATAGGTGTTATTTTAATATTAAAATGGTGTTGGATGTTGTAGACTCCAGATTTGTTACCATTGGACAGTGAAATTGTGAAATTGAATTTGAATAAAGTTTAATTGGTTTTTATTTTAGGTAGGACAATATAGACTACCTCCATAATCCCAAATAGAGCTAATATATCTCTTGCAGAACATCAAGAAAATTTGTGGTTCACCACCTCAATACTATGTAGAGGTCTACTTTAAATCAAATAATTAAGTCTCAACTTTATAAACTTTTTTACTTTTATAAGTTAGAAAGTTATAAGTTAAACATTTATAAATTTTAGAAATACATGTGTACAATTAGTAATACAATATTTAAGGATCTACAATTATATTATTAAGACAATGCTTTTTTCAACTACTAATCATTCATAATTTCTAAATTATTATCAACAACCATTTAATAATCTATTTTACTAATTACAGAATCCACAATATCACTATGAAAGAGGAACAAAAACTAAAAAAGTAAGATTGAATATTTATAAGAATTATTGTTAAGTAAATTGATTGCAGAAAAAAGTATACCAATGCATTAATTTGAATTAAGCTTTAAAATCACTGCTGTAGGACACATAACGCAACAAGGAGGAATATAAAACACAAAAAATGCTATTTTATAATAGAAGAATGTAGACTTTACAATAGGAAAAGATCATTAAACAATATTGAAATACTAAGAGATGTCGCTATGTTTCCCCATACAGTTAAATAAGGGGAGAACAACATAAAAGTAGAGGACATAACTATTTGCATGTAAAATATTTTCACTGGTTAATAAAGAAAAAATCATTTTTCCCTTGGGCAACAATCAACCCATATACTTAAACTATTACAAAACCAATATGAACTTGTCGGATGTAACTTTAGGATATACAAAGTATATCCTAAAATATATAATATCCTCAAGGCGCCAACAAAAACATCCCAGAAGAATGCTACGATTTGCAAATTAAATTCTTCAATACAGAAGTATAAAGGACTAAAAAACATAAAAGCACATCCAAATAATCGATGTATCATTATTTAAACTGTCAAACAACAAAAGATTTAAACAATTATTGACCATATACAAACATAAACATACCTACCACTTTACAACTGACTTGGGTTATTAAATATTTTGATTTTCAGACTGCTAATCAATAAGATAAATTATAAAATATGACGATGCTAAGTAATCTTATCTAAAAATTAGTTAAAAAATACATTTCAGTAAATATTATACAATTGTCGAGCTTCTTCAACGTGTAATATAAAAAACATAAATACTGAAAAAACAGTATGTCATTTAAAGATAGGTCGGTATGCCTAAAAACAACTTGATTCTATTTACTGAGAAAGTCAAAAAACAAACAAGATCAACTCTAAAATTAAATATAAACGGCTAATTACATTACGCAGTTAATTCAAGAAGGTGCAAACATTCTGCAACGTTTTTTATGATGTCTGGAATTCCTCAAGCTAAAATAAAAGGATTAAACTTACGTCTCATCAGCCAAACTCACTGAACACTCCGTCTCCGTAGGTGGTGCACTTTCCGACATTTTTATATGTAGTCAGTCCTTTAAAAATCTGAAAACACGACGTTAAAAAAACTAAATTGATGGCAAAACCAGAACGTTAGACAATTAACAACAAATGAAACCGTTGGTTAATCAATTTTGAAAATTTGACATGTTGTTTTGATTGGCCCGAAAGTGGTTGTTATGGTAATAATATCAAAGTACCAACGCAATGCAAACAGTAGCGCCAACAACGAAAGAAAGTTTGTTCTCCTCTACTGGTTAGATAATCAGTAATACAACAAATTGTTTGACATTAAATAGGTGAAAATAGAGAATTTTCATGAAAATTAATTATTGAGAATCATTTATTTATTTTTACGCACAACAAGCCGTTAAGGCCTAGGGCATTTTTTTAAACATAATCCTAATATTAACTAATTACAATTATTTTAAACAAAATTTTAACTTAAATATGTATGTACAACAATCTTAACTACTCTGAAGGACCTGGTGGACAATATTTCTCCATTCGCATCTATTTTGTGCTTTTTTTTTCCAGTCCCTCACCTTCACGTGTTTAAGGTCTTCCTTCACTTTACTAATCCACCTCGTTCTGGGTCTACCTCTTCTTTTGGGGCCGATTAGTTTTCTGGTTACTACTAGTGTGGGCATTCTGTTTGCTTCCATTCTTTCCACATGTCCCAACCATCTGATTCTTGACGAACTTGGTAATGGTAGTTTCTTTGTATAAAGCCATTATTTCATTGTTGGTTATTCTCTCCCAACCATCTTCTGTCTTCCGTCCTCCTAATATGCGTCTCAGTATTTTCCTTTCCCATCTTTCCAGAGTATCCTCTTCCTTCTTATTTAATATCCATGTCTCCCCGGTATATGTTACTGTGGGTCGAATTACTGTTTTATATATTCTGAGTTTACCTTGTCTAGAAACATATTTTGAGTTCAGTAGGGCTCTAAAACTACCTAATTTTTTTATTCCCTTTTGCTATTCTGGCTTCCAGCTCCGATTTCTCTTTTCCATTTTCATCGAAAACTACACCCAAGTATTCAAATTTGTCCACCCTTTTAAAACTATAGCTTTTACCACTTTCAGACCTCACACTAAAGTCTTCTTTTTTCCCTTCTGTTCCTCCCATGATCATATATTTGGATTTGTCTTCATTTAGTTCCAATCCGAATTTTTGTGCTTCTTCGATGATTTTCTTCACAACTCTTCTTAATTCTTTCTCGGTTTTTGCTAGAATCGTTAAGTCGTCAGCAAACGCCAAGCACTGGTGCTCATTTTTCATGATTGTTTCTTCCACCTTCATGTTGCTTTTTCTGATTACAGTTTCTAACAGTAAGTTGAATAATGTAGTGGATAAAGGATCTCCCTGTTTCAAGCCTTTTACAACCGAAAATTGATCCGATATGTGACCCTGCCACGTAATTTCACACTTAGAGTTATTTAATGTCATTTTTACTAGCCGGATCAGTTTCTTTGGTATACCCAAATGTTTCACTGCTCGATACATTTTGACTCTATCGACTCTATCATATGCTTCTCTAAAATCCACAAACAAAACATGCAGGAGAACTGTACCTTCATAACAAGTCGTTTGTATCTCCTTTAATGAGAAGATTTGGTCTACAGTAGATCTGTCCTTTCTAAAGCCAGCCTGATACTCATATAGGATACTTTCCGTGTAGCAATTTAGTTTATTTCTCAATACTCTTGCCAAGATTTTGTATACCGTGTCTAGTAAGGCTATACCTATATAGTTGTCACACTTTAGTTTGTCTCCTTTTTTATGCAGAGGGCATATGCGGGCTTCATACCACTCCGATGGCATTATTTCCTTTTTCCATACTTGCACTAATAACTGATATATTTTTCTTTGTAGTTGTTCTCCACCAAACTTGATCATTTCTATGCATATGTCATTTTTACCAGGACTTTTGTTATTTTTCATTTCATGAAATCTATTGTATCTTCTCCAACCGTCCAGTTGTCTACTGCTTCGTGGTCCACCTCACAATTTAATAGTTCTTCAAAATGTTTTTTCCATTCCGTCATTATTTCAGCCGGATCGCTAATGAAATTCCCGTCTTTACCTTTCATATAACTACAGTGGCTTTGGTAACCTTTCCCATCTTTTTAACTTCTTGATAGAACGACCTCACCTCTTTGTTTTTTAAACTTCTCTTCTATCTCTTTTAATTTCAACTCATTGTGGTATCTCTTTTTCCTTCTACACAGAGCTTTCAATCTTCCTCGAATTATTCTATATTCTTGTTTTTTACACTCTCTATTATCTGTTGATATTTGTTGTCTGATCTTTTTCTTTTCCTTTGCTATCGCCTGACACTCTTCGTCAAACTAATCTTTGTTTGTACTTCTCTTGGAGTCGCACTTAACTATGTTCTCGCTAGCTTTTCCTACAGCAGATTTAATTTGTTCCCAGCCTTAATCTGTCTGTAAATTTTGGTCACATTGTTGTAGATCATGTTGTATCCCACTCTCACTTTTCTCCCTTTCTTTCTTAGTTCTTGCGCTTTCTGTCTGACATATTTCTGTACAATTCTATCCTCCTTTGACAGGTCATCATTGATATAAACTATTTTGATATAAATTTGATATAAACATTTTCTTCGGTTTCTTAATTTGCTTTTGTTTCGCATGACTTTTCTTTTGTCCTCTTTCTTTTCAAGCTCAACCAGACAGACTTTTTCTCCCAGCTTCACAACCTTCTCTATTTGAACATCGACTGCTAATTCTACCTGCATAAAATTTTTTATTTCATGTTTTAGAGTCTCTGGGACATTTGTATCTATGTTCAGGCTGTGTATAACTATATTTTTACGCCTTTTTCCATTTTCCAAACTTTCAAGCCGTTCTTCTATTTGAAAAACTACCTTTTTTAATTTTGTGTTTTCGTCTCTTAATGTTACATTCTCTTGTCTTAACTGTCTTATTTCTTCTCTATATTCTCTTTGTTCTCTATGAATTTCGAGTTCTCTTGATTGTTCTTCTATCTTTATACTCACTCCTGTCATCAATTCCATAATTTTTTGTACATTTTCTTCCATTTTCTCCTTTTTGTTGATGGGATATCTCCCTATTTTGCAACTTTTGGTGAAAGTAATCTCCTTTTCTTTTCTTGTCATTTTCGTCTGTTGTGGTACCGTCGCTTTCGAAATCTAAATTCGAAAACGATATTTGTCCTTCGATACGAAACGATATCTTCACTGCTCATTAAAAATATTTTGTTTCACCGCGATAAAGGTCTCGCCCGGATCGTCTCCTCTGAAGCTTAACCCTTTTCAGAGTAACGTCTTATTTTTTTTTGTTTATTTATGTTAATAATTGTATTAAGCAGTATATACTATTTCGATATACTCCCTACTTACTTCACTTCTCTGTCGGCTTGGCAACACCGCTTCCAAATCAATCAAGGTTCAATCAAGTTCGATCCAATATTGGTGACGTTTTTATTGCTTATGTGTTTATTCTTGCCTGGTATTATACAAGAAAGACACTTATTCAAAAAATAAAGGACAGAGAACTTTGTGATATGGGTTTCACCAATTTATCAAAAGTATTAAAAGCTATGGGTTTTAGATACAAAAAAAACCAATAATCGTAAAGTGTTGTGCGAGCTGTACAATGTTGTTGGAAAAGGTGGAAATTTATAAGAAACTATTTAAAAAACAAGAATTCCCAATTTGCCAGACAATTTGTGTTTCTTGAAGAAACATGGATTTTTGCGAAAGGAAATAATACCAAATCATCCTGGCAAGATGATTCTACCAAATGCTATTTGAGTACTAGTGCGAGTAATGGCAAAAGATGTAGAGGAAGTGGTCCGAATATGAGCCCTGCACTTATTATGGGCCCCCAATATATTTCAACTAGAGCACGTCGCGACATCTATGAATTTCGTACTAAAATACTTCTACTAGACCCCCAAACATTTTTCTGTTTATGCACGCAGTCTCGTGTATATCTCTGTACTAACAGGTGACATAAGTTTATTTGTGTAGTTCAACAAATATTTTACGGTAAGTGTTTTTGTGCTATTTATCAACGTTTATGTTTGAAACTGGAGAGTTGATGTGTTAGTATGTTAGAAAAGTGATCAGTATTTGATATTCCATCATAAAAACTAACCTAATAATGAATTGAGAAGAAATTGAATGCTTTTAAATAATCAGGTGGAATGTTGTTAATATGGGCCCCTACCGTGGTCCTATTATGGGACAGAGCTCATATTCGGACCAAGTCTTAATAAAGTGTTTTTTTTGCAGTTCATTATGCCACGAAGCAAACCGAAGTTTTTTTCAAAGAACTTAAGACAAACATGGAGACGTGAAGATATGGTTAAGGCTATGGACAGTGTTAATAACAAAATAATGGGTCTTAAAACTGCAAGCAAACAGTTCAGCGTGCCACGATCTACACTTCAAAGACTGTTAAAAAAACAAAAGGAAGGTAATTTAAATATTAGTGACGTAGTTAAAACTCAACTAGGAAGAAAGACAACATTAGGAAAAGAACTGGAGGAAGAACTTGTCCAATATGTTTTGTCCATGGAAGCTACTTACTATGGTCTCACAAGAAAGGACATTAGAAAAATGGCATATGTCTTAGCTGTTCGTAATGGAATAGCTCATCCATTTAAAAATGGTGTGGCGGGGAGAAGCTGGTTGGATGCATTTTTACTACGTCACAAAAATGTACTTTCTATTCGAAGACCAACAGGAACTTCCTTCGCTAGAGCATTAGGCTTCAATAAGGAAAATGTGGAGCAATTTTTTGACAATTTGCAGAGTGAATACTCAAAAAATAAATTTTCGCCTCACCAAATTTACAATGTAGATGAGACTGGGCTTACAGTTGTTCAAAGTAAGGTGGCATCAGTGGTGGGAAGAAAAGGAAAACGGCAAATTGCTTCAATTACCTCAGCCGAACGGGGTTCACTAGTTACGTTTATAGCTGCAATGAGCGCTGGAGGTCAATTTGTACCGCCCATGTTAATTTTCCCGAGAAAAAATCGCAACGAACAGCTGATGCGAGGGGCTCCTCCAGGTTCAATCTACGCAGTACATCCAAGTGGGTGGGTGCAACAGAATTTGTTTTCCGATTGGATGAGGCATTTCATAAATTTTGTTAAACCAACAAAAGAATGTCCAGTTCTGCTAGTGTTAGATGGCCATTATAGCCACACACGAAACTTAGAAGTTATTCGACTAGCTCGTGAAAATCATATTTCCATTATCTCTTTGCCGCCTCACTCAACTCATAAATTACAACCCCTTGATAAAACATTCATGGGAAGTTTCAAGGCTTATTACAGTGAGGAAATTAGAAATTGGCTTCGTGTTAACCAACGAGCCCTCACACAGTTTGACTTGGCAGAACTTTTAGGTAAAGCCTTTTTAAAATCACAGTGTGCCGAAATAGCTGCTAGTGGTTTTAGGGCGACGGGAATATATCCGTTCAACCGTCACATTTTTTCTGAAGCAGATTTTATATCTGAACGAATTCAGGCTGAGAAAAACTGCAACATTTTGTCTCAAGCCTCGCCTCAAGCGCGGCCTGTCACAACAGAACCCCAGCATGGTACCCCAGAACCTCAGCCAGGATGTTCTTTTTGGGAAGATACAGCTAAATTACAATCACAGGCAACATCTTCGCCGTCAAATTCCAATTTCTCTAGACCATCTGTTCCAGGAATGGAAAATTCCGTTAAATTGGTCTCACCATTTGACATTTCACCTGTACCTTCCGTCACAAAGAAAAATACCACTCGGGGAAGAAAATCAACTAAATCGCAAGTGATCACCTCTTCCCCCTACAAGGATGAGTTAGAGAAATCCTGCACCAACACGCCTAAGAAAGCAAGCACCAAACGACAAGTCTTTTCAAAATCAAAAGCAAAGAAGACAACTAACAAAAAAAGACAGCAAGCAAAAGACAATAAAGTCAGCGACTCTGAGGATGAAAGTCACGAGTTTGTCCCAGACGATGAAGATATGGATATCGACGAAATTGGCAAATCTGTTCCTGACGGCTGTGATGCAGTATGCCTATTTTGTGATGGTCGCTTTTCCGATGACCAGAGAGGAGAGTTATGGATTCAATGCTTCATGTGCAATCAATGGGCTCACGAACAATGTTCAGGTGCCGAAAAAGATGCATATATTTGTGACTTTTGCGTGTAATATGTGGTTTTTAAGTTGAAATGTATTTTCATTTTCATTTTCAGTTTTTTTTATTTGAAAAATATATGTTTTTTCAAATTGTTAGATACCTATCAATTATTTTACTAGGGGGCCCATATTCCACGCAGTCTAATCCAAAAGTAGATCTGTACATAATTTAAGTGTTGACACAAATTCCACCTAAATTTAATTTTTTTGATAATGCCTTTTTAATATACCATAAGGTAAACCTTTAAGCTTGTAGTGTGTAATTTACTGGATATTTATTCGTAACTTTCAAAAATTTATACAAAAAAAACAAATGGGGGGCTCATATTCGGACCACTTCCTCTATTATATTGAATACAGGAAATACGGAAGGTTTTATATCCAATGCTAGTCTTATATTTTCTTCGACAAAAAAAAAACTGATGATTACCACGGAAATATGGACGCCGATATTTTTGAACGTTGGTTTGAGGAAAAATTATTAAAAAATCTGAAAAATCCGTCATTAGACAATGCTTCGTATTACACCAGAGAGGAGGAAAAGTTTCCCACAAGCAGCTGGAAAAAAGAAGACTTAATAAAGTGGCTGTCGGAGAAAAATATAGAACACGAACATCTAGTTTTAAAAGCTGAATTATTAAATAAGTGCAAAGAACACATTACTAAGACAAAATTTGTCGTTGACCAAATGGCACTAAAATATGGTTATGCGGTCCTAAGACTACCACTATATCACTGTCAGTACAATACAATTGAATCGGTGTGGGGCATCACTAAAAACTACTATGAAAAACATGCATGTAAGACCACCGACGAAGCCAGAGTTTTACAACTCTGGTAAGATGCACTAAACCAAGTCAATGAGGAACAATGGCGAAAATGTATTGAGCATACTGAAAAAAAAATTTTCGAGTCATATGAAATAGAAAAAGTTATTGATGAAGTAAGACCTTTAATTATTCGTACAGATGAAGATTCAGATGAATCGGATGAATCGGAAAATTAACACAAAAGGGTACTAACCACCAAAAAAAAACAAAAAAAAATAAAACAAAAACCGCATGCAGGAGAGAGCCGGAGGCACGCCGCTCTTGAATGCAAGCACCAAAAAAATTAGATTAGTAAGTGAGGTAGATTAAGGACATGACTGGACGAATGACTTTGTATTAGACGACGGATGAAAGGATTCGATTCTTGCTCGCTCGACTGCACTTGGTGCAGAAAAGGGAAAGCAAGTATCGGCACAAACAACCATCATTAGATCGCCAAACAATTGCTTTGACCGGTAGTGATAACGCCAAATGGGCTAACCTACAACTTAAATGTAAATAGAACTTTAAAAACGACGACCAGAACTTTGAAAACTTTTAACCAACATGTTGCGTGAATGACCCTGTATATTTCATACTCAATGTTTATCAATTTACATTATGATATTTAATTATTATAAAACATAATACAAAGTTATTTTATTAAAAAAATCCCTAATGTGGTATTATCACATTAAGAAAACCGTACATTTTTAATTTGAGAACCGCTGACTACCTGAGACAAATCTGAACAGACACTTTTATTACTTATGCGACAGGCTAAAACGATCCTACTTTAGAATACATTCGAGTCGAGCTTTTAACATTTAAATGTACCACTAGAAACCATTCATATAGTTATTGCTCCAAATCTTTGTTGTGAAAGATTAGATTAACATTAGTCAATCCAAAAAAAAAAACGCCCTGAAAGAACTTCAGTCAAATCCAAATTTAGTCATTCCTCTCGCCGGTAAAGGAAATGACACCACCATCCTAAACACTTCTTACATTAAACTCTCAAATCTGATAATACTCCAGACTAGGTGTTGCGTTCTGCACATACGATGACCTCAATATAACAATTGGGGTCATCCTGAAGGAGTAGAATGTATTATGTTCAATCTAGAACTCGCTGGTGTCCCCCTTTCGGATTGGGTATATATATTCAAATAAAAAAAAAAAGAAAACAAAGCCAGCGGACTGTATAAAACTATATTTTATCAAGCAGTGAAATTAAACAAAAATATAACTAACCAAATACAATTATATACAATATAATAATATACTTAATCCGTGGTAAAATGAACAAATCTTGTTGTTAAAAGTGACACAAAATGCAATCAGACATAACATAAATATATGTATATGAATTATATTAAACGGAAGACAAATGTTAATACAAAACATACATGAACTATAATCGGTGTTAACAGAATACAATATACACTGTGTGTCAGACAAATGGAATAAATTAACTAATAAATAAATGAGGGAGTATTCGAAAAAACGGCCGAATACATCGATTAGTATTTACACTTGCGCATTTTTTTCCATAAAAATTTTTTATACAGAGTGTATCAGATATCGGTGGCCAATACCAACTTGCTTATTGTAACTAGAACACCCTGTACATTAATTTATTTTTAGATTCCTCAGATCATTTTAGACATTTTTTGAATGTAATGTCCTATACCTATTTTTGACTCTTTCGGAAATAATAAGTAAAATGCAAAAATTCACATTTAGAAAAGAAAATTATTAATTTAGGGATAGTCGCTACCACTGTCTTAATACTTCTTGTCCATTTAGGTCTTGGTAATAATAAAGTAAGCAAAAACTATTTAAGCATTCCTTTTTATTGATATGTTAAAAAAAGCAATAATTGTTTACTTTGGCAATGTGCTTTTTCATAGATGACAATTTGAATGGCGACAATTATTTAGCATTTCTTCAAAATAATGTAGTGCCAACGTTGGCCAACTTGTATCCTGATTCAGGAAACCCACAAGTTCCAGCGAATATGATATGGTTTCAACAAGATGGAGCACCATCCCATTACCAAATTCATGGGCGGCAGTACCCCAAGCAAATATTTCCAAATCGATTGATAGGGAGGTGAGGATCGATGGAATGGTCACCATGATCCCTTGATTTGAGGCTATTCGACTTTTTCTTATGATCATATGTGAAAAGTATTGTATACAAAACTAAACCCACTGACTTACGAAGGCGAAAAGGCTGATGCCATCTGAGATGTTGAGTAGCGTTAGAAGAAATTTCTATTCACTGTTTTTTGAATATCTTCTACATTGACATTATTGTTTAATTGTTTAGATTTGTATTATTTAGAAGTTTTAGAATATGTTGTAGCGACTTTCGACAAATAAATAATTTTCTTTTCTAAATGTGAATTTTTGCATTTTACTTAATATTTCCGAAACAGTCAACGATATGTATAGGACATTGTATTCAAAAAATGTCTAAAATGATCTGAGGAATCTAAAAATTACTAAATATACAGGGTGTTCTATTTAAAATAAGCAAGTTGGTATTGGCCACCGTTATCTGATACACCCCGTTTAAAAAGGTTTTATGGAAAAAAATGCGCAACTATAAATACTAACCAACGTGTTCGACCGTTTTTTTGAATACTCCCTCATTTATTTATTGGCTAATTTATTCCATTTGGCTGACACACAGTGTAGAATACAGTAAATACGCTAAAATAAATGTTTATGTATACGTAAAATGTTCTTTTAACAATTTTCTATTGCGAACGCGGCACAAATGAGTTAATTATGATTCTAAGCAAATAAGAAAATCTATATACCAAGTAACGTACTTGATATATGCAGCAACATAGATAAATGGTGCATTGTACTTTACCCCATGAAAAGACAGCATCCCCGCTATCACAAAAGTCTTCAGCGACGTATATACAGGAACCACAAATCTTACGTCTTTCTCGGCCAAAAGACCGATGCGGAGTCAGCTACCTTTAACCCAACAACGCATACACAGCTGTATCGTTTGAAAGATAAAACTCGACTCCCATTTTGTAGATGGAATCCAAACCCTTCACTTATACACACACACCACATGTGGTGATATTTCGCAGATGCCTCGTTCTTTTAAATTAGTTCTTAAACAGCTGCATTTTTCGTATAGGCAAATCTCAGTTTAAATGTACGGGGAAAATCGAAACTATTAAAAAGTCTGTTATTCTTTTACAAATGTTTATATAAAGTTAGTTTATAGAACACTAGGTACAAACCAATTCCTAATAAAAATTCCTACTCAAAATTCACAAACCCGATATTCCTCTACTCATGCTAGACCAGAGAAATTATCAAATAAAAAGAATTAGGAGTTTTTTTACGTATTCCTGTTACTCCTCGTCTTCTTAACCACTATTGAAGATAAAGGTATTTTTTTGAACTCTAATAGGAACCCTGAGATTAGAAAACATGAATTGTTACGTAAAAAAATATATGAGTCATATTAAAAACCGTAAACATATCTATTACTAATATTCTGCTCATTCACGATTTTTCTAGGTATTACCTACCTGACAGACGATAGGTTCCCCTCCGCCATAAAAATAACAATCGACCTTTCTGGAAACAGGCCGCTATAAAAAACCAGTTCGAGACAATTCAGGTCAACCTCCGTCTGCTTCGCGAGAGATCCCATGGTGACGACATTTCATATAAATAACGGGGATTTTCATTGAGGAGGACAGTTAGTCAAAAGAAGATATCGCGATCGGGTATTTTAAATGTAACGCTCGCATATATAAATTATTGTAAGATAAATTAATATAAATAAAATTTAAATAAATTAAATTCGTAAGTGTTATAAATATTGAACCTTTAATAAATTAAAATAAGAACAATAAATTAGAATTGAAGACATGAGATGATAAAGGTGCCATGTCCACTTTTTCAGACATTGAGTAATTGAAGGAAACGCGTTTTCACTTATATATTTTTTTTAATAAATTTTATAAAAATTACCAATATCTTATTAGATTAGAATCGTTTTGTACTTTTTTATATAATATTTTTTGTTTTTCTAGAATTTAAACTTTTTTAGTAATTTTAATTTTAATGGACATAGCACCTTAATCAACCAACATTTTATGCAGATGTTGGTATAAACTTGAGTAGAGAAAGGTGTTATGTCACCTATGTTGTACTTAAATTTTAAAAAAATAATAAAAAAAACTATTAAATAATCAGGAAATTAAATTTTATTTGCAGATTAACAAAAGCAAAGTAAGATACATTACAAATTTATAAACAAAGACACAGAAACATTTAAATTTAACATGAATTACATTTTTTCGTAGGGTTTTTCAAACATTCTTCTAAAACAATATCATAATACCATTTATACTCTGCTGGAATAAACGTAAGTTGATCTTGTAGATTTGAATTTTTTTCAGAAGTCAAACCACCGCATTTAGGTAACTTTTGTAAAACAACTTGATTACTTTGTACTATCAGTTCTCTTTTTTTTTGTAAGTCAACTTATATAAATGGGGTAAACGGATCTAAACTAGTTTTGTAAGAGTATTTTTCAAAACAACTTACTCTTAGCCACTTCACTTTATCTCGAAAATTTATTTTTTGGTCAAGACTATTAGTGAGTCTTTTGTTTAAATGAAGTTTTGCAGGTAGAGTTTCAAAGCAATAAAAAAATGTTCCATGTTAAGGCATACACTTTGTTTGGTACTGGCAGATCTAATAATTTCCCGATATTGGTCTGGTATATAAATATTCTGATGTTTTCTAAGAACGTTTTCTATTCTTCCAAAGTCTCTGTCAGAGTCAAGGTAACTGTTACCAACTTCGGGAAATTTATGGTCAATGATCTTAAATATTTTATTTAATATTAGGTATTGAAAAAGGTTAATAATCGAGAAGTTTTTGTTTTGTCCCCACATTGATCTGACCAAATTATTAAATGATCAATTTGGGGATTTTCTTCTTTAAGAAGCAGACAAAATCGTAGCAAACAACTTGCTATTTCATTACTTCCCCTATTGGCAATATCCTCAGTCCATGTTAAAAAATAGGACTTATGACCAGAACTGGTTAAACAGTGGACTCCAAAGTTGTATAGCCACATTTGTCTTAAGTAAAAAGATTTTGACGTTGATAGCTTTGGCAAAGGCATCGTTTGTTGAAGATCTATTGTTATGTAACATTTTTCTTTGGGAATTTTTACTGCTTCGCAGTCAACTTTCTGCTGCGCAAAAGCAAGTTGAAAATTATTTGAGTGCTCTAAAGAGTTCTCTCCAGCATCGCATAAACTGCAAGTATCACTTTTTGGTACACCAAAAGATAAGTTAAACCTTGTTTCAAACATATGTCTGTAAAAAGATACCTTTACGAAATATTTAGTTTCGAGCTTTTTTGTTTGACAATCCTCTATATACAGTTGATGAAGTCGGTTAATATTTAGTAAAGGGGAAAGGTATTTTTATGTAGGTTTTTAGTCCTAGAATAATGTGATTCTTCTGAAGGAAACTGCTTGATATGATTTTCAATACAGTTTATTACTTGATCGGATATTTTTTTTATTTTTGTGATGCCCTTGCTTATGTGGTGAGGGCATTACCTGGCCAGATTTTAAGTCATTTTGAGCTTTAAAGACTTTTTTTCGTCCAATTCGGTATTCTTCTTTATGTGCCGTCTTCAACCGAAGGTTGGCGACCATCATACGATAGGTTTCTCTGTTTTGTGCCGCATGAATTATGTTCGCAGCTTCTGGTATTTGAAACCATTCTCTCAAGTTTCTCAGCCAGGATTTCTTCTTTCTGCCCAAACCTCTTCTACCTTCAATCTTGCCTTCCACGATAAGCTGTAGCAGACTGTACTTATCATTACGGAACACATGGCCCAGGTATGACGCTTTCCTCCTTTTAACAGTTGTTAACAATTCCACCTCTTTACCCATTCGTCTTAATACCTCTGTGTTGGTCACTCTGTCTGTCCAAGGTATTCTCAGTATGCGTCGATACAGCCACATTTCTAGAGCCGCTAACTTCTTTATAGTTGCTGCTGTTAACGTCCACCCTTCTACGCCGTAAAGTAGCGTAGAGAGTACGTAGCATTTCGTGGCGCGCCATCGGAGGTTAATGCTTAGGTTGCGGTTGCTTAAGAGCTTTCTCATTTTGATGAATTTGGATCTTGCTATTTCAATTCGGATCTTAATCTCTACTTCTGGGTCCCACTTGTCATTTACTGTATATCCCAGATATTTAAATCGGTGTACTCTTTCAATACGTTAGTCTTCAATATGCAGGTCGATATGTTGAAATTTTTTTACGGATCACCATAAATTTAGTTTTCTTTCTATTGATCTTCAGTCCAAATCGGCTGCCAGTTGTATTAACTCTATGTAGCATCATCTGTAAATCTTCGATGTTATCGGCCAGTATAATAGTATCATCTGCATATCGAAAATTACTTATTGGTACGCCATTAATCTTGATGCCCTCATTGTACTCTTCTAGTGCCTCTAGAAATATTTGTTCCGTGTACAGGTTGAAAAGCAGTGGCGAAAGCCCCTGTCTTACCCCTCTAGAAATGGTTATGTTTTCACTCACCATATGTCCATTCTTCATGTGGGCTGTTTGATTCCAATATAGATTTTTTATAATCTGGATGTCCTTAGTGTGAAGTCCTGAAAGACGTAATAGTTCTATGAGTTTGTCATGTTTGATAGTATCGAATGCTTTCTCATAGTCGATAAAACAGACGTAAACATCTTTCTGTTCAGAATCCTCTTCTGAATCTTCTTGGATTCCCACTGGAAGGGGAATATTCGCTGCCTGATGTAACACTTTCATCAGTACAATTATTATCCATATAGTCTAAAAATTTAATTTATGTACATAGGTAAGTATGTATGTAATAATAACTCAAGTAATGTATATTATACCTATATTTTTTTAAATAAAAAATTGAATTGCAGTGGGGGTAAATTGTTATTAAAAAGAGATGATTAATTAATAAAGGTAGTAAAAAATTTTTTAATAATAATAATAATAATATAATAATAATAATAATAAACTGCCTTTATTTAGTCTGTAAAATTTTACAAACACTAGGTACATGAGGCGAAGTCTAGCTAGAGCTACTCCACTTAACCTCAAGTTTACAAAATTAGTTTAAAATAATTTGAAAATGAAAAAAGTTGGAAGTGAAAAAATAGTCATGTGGCTACTAGAAAAATAATATATAAAAAAAATAATTAAAAAAAAAAATAATTTAAAAAATAATTAAATAAAAATAATTTGTGATGTTGTGTGATATATGATATGATATAAAAGATAAACAAAAACAAAAATATCTAATAGTAACAATAACGACAACAATATACTATATAATAATAATAATAACGTTACTGCGATTGTAGTAAAAATTTCTTATAATGCCGCTTCATGAAATCAAGAGATTTACCTCTTAAATTTATTGGTAAACTATTAAACACTAAAACAGCATTATAAGTAAACGATCGCTGGAAAATAGCTAGTCTATACCAGTGGCGTGCCGTGACATTAGAAGAAAGGGATGCAAATTAAAGGAAATGATAAAAAGACTTACTAACCTTTTTACTTGTAGTGCAGCTCTATTCTTCTATCAACCTTGGCAAACTCGTTTATCACAGACTCATAAAAACTGGGATTTTCAGACATTTCTTTAATAAGTTCTTTTTCAATTGATAAAATTGCTAAGTTAGCTAGCCTCTCCTCACTTGTGGAATTTCTGACAAAGTTTTTAATACGCTTTAGTACAGAAAAACTTCGTTCTACAGACGCACTTGTGGCAGGTATTGTCATCACTAAGTCACATAATTTTGAAACCTCACTATATGCTTCATCCAGTTCAGTTTGTTTAAGAAATGTCAGCATTTTAGAACTAGTATCAGTTTGTATAGAGTGTTGAGAAGCATACAAAACGCACAGTTGGGAATGCAGGGAAAGAAGGTCAAAAAAGTTTGCATAATGTTTTTTAGACAACTAAAAGCCTCATCCGGGAAACTACAGTCGGCATATTTATTGAAGTTGCATAACTCCACAAATCTTAACTCACAAAGGTTTTTAAATCTTTCTTTAAGCTGCTGGGAAATATTATCTATTATTTCACAAAAAAGTCGATTATAAGATATTTTTGTGTCGCCTACATCGTCAATTCTAATGCGTTTTCTCTTGGGTTCCATCTCTTCTAGATCGCAAGTTTTTTGCCACATGATATCAAATTGCTCCCTCTGTCTGTTGATTTGGACTTCGAATTCGTTAATTTTTTTAATACAAAATCCGATATCATTTGATTTAGTCTGCAATACATCAAATAAAATGTCTGTATAAGGAAATATTTCAGAAAATACTTGAAGCAAAAAATTAAAATCAAAATCTCGTTTGACTAATTCCAAATAACCTCTTGAGGAATTCACAGTTTCAGGGTCCCAATGGTCTTTATGCTCCAAAATGCTTTCAAATAACTCTATTAGGGATTGCCGATATTGGGAAACTGTTTTTACTAACCTCCCATTGTAATTCCATCTGGTGGGAGCTGCTCGAGGGAACCTTTTCTGAAGAATGACATCTAAAGCATGTGTTCTTTTGGAAGATTTAGAAAAAAAAGCAGCCATTCCACTCAAGGTTTGGAAAAATACCTTGCAAGTCTTATTGAGTGCGACTGATTGCGCTAGAACTAAATTTAGCCTGTGTGCAAAGCAGTGCACAAAAATTGCATTTTGAAACCTCTCCTTAACTTTGGTTTGAAGTCCTCCGAGGTGCCCAGCCATTACGGCAGCTCCATCATAACTTTGAGCGACAAGTTTGGAACCACAGTCCAGTTCCTCAACTATATTACAGACATGTCTATATATACCTTCTGCCGATCTATCTGCAGTTATATCCAAAAATCCCCAAAATCGTTCTTGTATTTCACCATTATTTTTGATGTAACGCAGAACAACCGACAATTGACTCAAATTCACGATATCTGTAGTTTCATCTAGAACAATGGAAATAAATTGTGCTTCTTTTATTTCTTCTTTGATTTTTTGCAGAACAATATCTGCCACAGACTTGATCAAATCGTTTTGTATCCTATTCGAGGTACCTCGAAATACAGTAGATTGATCTAAATGACTTTTTAATAGTTCGTCATATTCAGATAAAAAATTTGCTAAATCCACAAAATTTCCCCTATTTACAGATTCATAATTTGCATTATGCCCTCGGAAACTAAGTTCATGTTCTCCAAGGAAACATGTAATATGAATCAGTCTTTTTAATATTTCACGATTTTTTTTTACTTGCTCATTATGCATGCGGTGACTAACTTTAAGCTGATTATCTAGAGCGTGATCAATTCGGGTTTTCCCAAAAGTCTTTTCTTTTATAACTGCTTCTAAATGCGTTTTACTTAAAATGTGTCGTTTTATAGATTTGTGCAAATTATTTAAATCTGAGTAACCCGTACTATTCCACACGTTTTTATCACTTATATTAAATAATATACACGGAAAACAAAATAATCTTGAGAGAGTTTTACAACCTGTCAACCACTTAAAGGAATCGTATATATTTTTGTTAAAATAACGTGTACATTTCGTCGACTTGGTTTGAATTTCCAGTAATGGTTTTGGCCTGCCTACAGATATAATATTACACTTTTCTTGAAAGTTAAATTTTGAAAATCCACATTTTAATAAATCGCACACAATACAACACTGTCCATTACTGTTTTCCTGACAGGATTGAGAACTTGTACACGGTTGGGGTAAATCTGAATTCATTTCGGAAAAACTACTTAAATTATTATATATACATATACGTAAAATGAAATAAAATATATACATATACGTACAATAAAATTAAAACACGTGAAACACAGCAAAAACTACTCGAATTAATATAAATGCAAAACACGCACTGTATTACAATGTCATATGCGAACTACTCCAGTCGCCTTGCCTATGGTAAGCAAATATAATATTGCATCCAGTATTCTTAAAAATGCCGGTCCAAATCTATAAAAATTGGGCCCGGGCCCCGAGAGTCGACGTGTGCTGCCGAATTGAAGTGATGCTATACTACGTTCCACGTTTAGAAAATAACATTGCGGAGATAGGGCCATGTATTTCTTATGGACGATAGCAACGCGGCGTTGCCACGACACACACAAGCACAATTTAGGGTTGTATAATTTGTATTTTCGTTTCCACAAACATGAAATAAATTAATGTTTTTTAACGTAATTGACCCAAAAGTGCCCATTCGAAACAAGAGATGAAAAGTACGGAAAATGATTTTAATTAGATAAATAGTATTTACAAAAGATAATTTTATTTTATCTTATTTTAATTATAGTAACGACAGTTTATTTGTTTTTCGGTGAGAATACGATATGCCATGAATCATAGAAATCAGTAGAAAATATTGACCGCTTGGAATGCGTATATCTAATTACTAATTGCAACTTAAAATAATACGATGTGCGTATGTCAGCTATTTTATGTCGTTCTCTGACTACATAATGATAATAAGGCTTTTATTTAGTAGTTATTCTGACTTTACAATTAAAATGTTAATTAAAAATAAAAATTCAAAAATTAAGCAAACAGAATATCTTGGACATCCATGCAAAAGAGAGTGTCTGAGAGTTTTGGCAACACTGATCTCCATAAGCGTAATGTTATTTTCTTAACTTGAAACAAAGAATAGCGCGATCAGAATGGTATTGGCTGGTATTGGTTCCAGAAAATGCATCCAAAGATATATTACAATCACCGTGCGCTGTTGCCAGTAATTGCATTCGTAAAGTAATTTAATGATTTCTTGAAAAACGTATTTTATCTTTAAATATTTGAATTATTACAAATCAATTTAAAATATGATTATGTAGTTTTAATTACTGATAATAAATTTTAGATTTTAGGGGATGCAATGCATCCCTTGCATCCATGCACCGCACGCCCCTGGTCTATACCTAGGCAGCATAAGACTATGAGGATATCTCAAATCCAGATTATGAGCATCTCCACGAAATACTAATTTGTTCCTTAAATAAATAGGATTTGACGACGAAATAATTCGATATATCAATGAGGCGAGGTGATATTTGTATAAATTATCTATGGTTAACCATTGAAGTTCTTTTATTTTGCATGATACACGATCATATTTTCTTATGCCAAAGACAAATCTGCAACAATTATTTTGAATTTTTTGCAACCTTAATTTCGTAACTTGATCTAAGCAAGGATAAAATACCAAGAGCCCATAATTAAGAATTGACATTACCATAGTTTCACAAAGTAACTTACGCAATTTAAAGTTTAAAATGCCTTTACTTCTATACAGTTGACGCATAACTAAATAGCACTTTTTTACTAAAAGGGTGACATGCTCTTGAAATCGTAGCGTACAGTCATATATGACTCCTAAGTTCCTGCAACTATTAACATTTTTTAGAGGTTCATTTTTTATAAATAGTTTTAAGTTATCCTGAACAGTGGCTTTATAATTTTTTGAATAATATAACAAAGAATTGCATTTTTTAGCATTTAGTTTAAGATTATGTCTAGTGGAATAAGTACAAATAGATTCCAAATCCTGATTTATTTTTTGTGACGCTTGATTTACAGAGTTAGGTTCAAAAGAGAAATACAGTTGTGTGTCGTCTGCAAAAGAGTGCAATTTCAAATTATTTAAAGAGTTATACAGGTCGGAAATATATATTGAAAAAAGAAGAGGACCAAGAACCGATCCTTGAGGCACCCCTGAAGTGACAGATGCAAATTCTGATGAATTATTATCGATTATGACCTTTTGATAACGATTTACCAAATAAAATTTGAAAAACTGTAAGGAGGTATCATCAAATCCAAAATATTTCAATTTAGCACAAAGAAGAGCGTGATCAATAGTGTCGAAGGCTTTAGAAAAATCAAGCAAGATGACTGAGGTTGCTTTTCCTTCATCAAATGATCGAAGTATATTTTCTGTTAAGTCAAGAAGCAGGGTCGTTGTACTAAACTCTTTTCTAAAGCCTGATTGTATATACGTAACTACATTATTTCTAAAAATATATTCGTATATCTGTTTATAAATAACCTTTTCTAAAATTTTTGACAGTCCCGGTAGAATGCTTATTGGGCGAAGATCATTTAGTGATTCAGGTTTATTTGATTTGGGCAGTGGTTTTACCAATGCATATTTCCAAATGTCCGGAAAATAACCTACCTCTAAACAACAATTTATAATGTGCGTAATATAAGGAGCAGTAATAGAAAGGGAGAGTTGTATCATCTTTGCAGAAATATTATCACATCCAACAGCTTCCGATTTTAACCCTAATATTAGTGATTTAATTTCATCAATAGTGGCCATTTTAAACGAGAAAGTAATATCTGGGTTGAAAATACTTGACTGGTACCATTGGGTTGTCTCAGGACAACAATTTACAGGGCTAAAAACAGATGTAAAATAGTTATTTATAGAGATAGGATCTTTAAGCTCCTGGGGGATCTCTATAACCGGTTTATTTACAATTTTGAATAACCTCATAGCTTTCCAAATATCTTTTTTATTCAAAGAAGCAGACCGATAATTTAAATAACCACTCTTCCCCAGACGGACTGCGTTAGTAACTGCGTTTCGAAGATTTTTATAGTAACTATAGTCTAAGACGTTTTTAGTTTTCTTATATTTGGCTAAAGCAGCATTACGAGTTTTCATCATATTCTGTATTGTGGGCGTTAGCCACGGAGCAGGTGGCTTTGTAATTCTTGATTCAACATAAGGAGCATGTTTGTCAAACAGCGAAACTAACATATAATTGAAAATTCGAATTTTATTATCTATAAAATTTTCGTACAGTATATTATCCCATGACATTTTTTGCAGATCTGCGTTAAAAGAGGATGTTGAAAAGTTTTTGTAATTTCTATATATCTTTAAAAAGTTTTTTTTGTAATTAATATCTAAATCAAATTCACAGTACACTGCTCTATGGTCAGATAGTTCATGATCTAAAACGCCGGAATGTCTAATGAGTTCACTTTTATTTGTATAAATAACATCGAGCAATGTTTGTGAACTGTTAGTTATGCGCGTAGGTTCCTCTACTAATTGAACAAAATTATAAGGCTGAAAACAATAATTTATTTGATTATCTACTAGCTGATCAACATTGATATCACCAGTTAAAATAATATTATTAAATTGGGGTACTATGTGAGAAAGAGTATCATCACAATACTGTATAAAATTTAGCATCCTGCACGCCTCAGTTCTATATATAACACCGACTAACAATATTGTTTTCTGTATTATCACAGAAATCCACATTTGTTCGATACCTAATGGACAAGGAAGATCAGCAAGTTCTGACTTTGAAATAATTGAATCACGTACAAAAACAGCGATTCCACCACCTCTTGAACCACGGTCTTTACGAATTATTTTAAAACCCGGAATATATACACTCTGATCTGAGATATCCGAACCAAGTTTCGGACAGGCAAACAATATCAAAGCTGTGATCATTTACCAGATCTGAGAAAACGTTAAATTTTGGAAACAAGGAACGTGTATTAAAATGAGCTAATTTAAGCTTTTTGTTAGACTTACTGAATTCTAGTTTTAAGTTGCTCAATTTTACCTAATAAATAACCACAAACTGAACTGTTTGCAACATGAACTGTATCTAAATTAAGTTTGTATCTTAAGTTTAACGTTTTACAATTATTACAACACATAGTCTGTCTGGTACAATCTTTCATTTCATGAGATTCAGAACATTTCGGACATATTAAATTACTAAGACAATCTTTCTTCTGGTGTCCAGCTTTACAACATTTAAAACATTTTACAATATTAAAGTGTTCACTAACATAACATTTGAGCCAGCCTATATACAGAAAACCTCTTTCAATTACCACTTTGTATAAAGCTGGTGTAACCTCCAACACGACGTTGAAACGCTCCTTAAACTTAACTTTTGTTACCATTTTTATATCATCTTCATTTACGTTAAGATCATTTAAAGTAATCAGGTCTTGTAAAAAACTTGTTTTTTCCAGAGAGGCAGCATTCACGCCACGAATCATTAATCTCGGATTTAACTTCTTTGGTTCAGTAACAGAATAAGTATTTCCTAATTGTTTGGTAAGGCAGTCTTTTAATTTTTCTAAAGACATTGCGTTGCTACAGTTAATCAAAACTCCATTTTTAATCAACTTAGTACTATTGACAGTAGCTTTTGTAGAAGAAAGATTAATTTTCGATTTAATATCGCTATCAACCTGTACGTTAGCAATGTTTTGGTTCGTTGACCTTACAAGCAAAACAGAGGCACAGGCAGTTTTATTTACTTTCAAGGCAGCCGAGTAACTTTTTGCTGGCCTATCACTAATTGGCAAAAATGAGCTGGTAGAATTAGAAGGTTGTGCTTGAAAATCGTCACTTACCGTTGTTTTTGATTTAAGCAGTTTATTTGTGTATTCCAATTCAGAAACGTACTTATTTAAAACTTCCCTTTCTCGTGACAGACATTCAATCTCCTTCTCCAACACAACTTTTTCACATGATAACTTATCGCACATTGGAGCAGAACAATGTCCTTTAGCAGGGAGCAGAACGAGTTTTTATCGACAAATACAACTTTAGAAATTGCATCAAAACACTTGACGTGCAGAACAACATCACAGGTATTACCCAAACATTTAATGTCATTTGCTGAAGTAAATTTAGCACAAAATTTACATTTGTCAGGAGGTTCACTGCTCGAACCGCCTGCCATCGTGGTCGACAATCGAATCCAAATCCAACTCAAGTAATGTATATTATATCTATATTTTTTTAAATAAAAAATTGAATTGCAGAGGGGGTAAATTGTTATTAAAAAGAGATGATTAATTAATAAAGGTAGTAAAAAATTTTTTAATATGCTTAGCTGCTTTAGAGTTGACCTTCTTTTGAAGTCCACTAGTGCTTGGCTGCTCCAAAATCACCGCATTGGTATTGACCTTTAGAGAAGTACAAAATACAGTTTCTATCTACAAAAAATTCTCTATTCGGACTTACCTTTATTTGAAACACATATTTTCTTGTTTTTTACTAATTCTAACATTCTTTTACTTCTCGAACCCATGTTGAAAGATGTGATAAACAACAAACATAACCTTAAAATGTCACATGGCACCTACCATGTAAGTAAAACTTTCCCACTATCTAGTGGATAAAGGTGCTATGTCCTTAAATATGGACATAGCACCTTTATCTAATAAAAAAGGGTACTTAGTCACAGGATATAATACCTTTATCAATTAAAATAATCCTTATTATTAACAATTTAAGAATCTTGAGTTAGGTATTCAGGGGTTGTATTACGACTTTAGGTAACCAAATATACAAATATGTCATATTTTGAAAAAAAAAATGAACATAGCACCTTTATCAACTCATGTCTTCAATTAATAAAGACTCAACAGTGGTGTGCAGAAGTGAGATATTTTAAATAAAACAAAAGCGAAAATGACGATTTACGAGCTCACAGTTACGAATTTAAGAAGACATCTCGAGGATAGGGAATTAGCTTCTACCGGAAAAAAGGAACGACTAAAGAACGCTTTAGAGGAAGAGGATTTAGACCCGGAAACTTATATATTTGAAGATGCTGTCATCTCGTCGATTTCGAAATTAGAGAATAAAGTTTCGGTAACATCGCATCATTAGAGAACAAAGTTTCTGGCGATATTTCGAAAGTTTCCGGCGACATCGCATCATTAGAGAACAAAGTTTCTGGTGATATTTCGAAAGTATCCGACGACATCGCTTCTTTAGAAAACAAAGTTTCTAACGAGATTTCTTCTCTGGAAAGCAAAGTTTCTGCTAACATCTCTAAAGTCACTTCTGAGATGTCTGCCCTCGACGATAGAATGTCTTCGTTAAAAAACCAAGTTGCTGTCGATATGTTGGCTTTCGAAGAAAAGATATGGAAAAAGATGGAAAGGAAGATTGAGGGAACAGGAATAGCAGAGAGAGTAAACAATCCAATTACAGTAGAGACAAAAAAAGACGAGACGAAATGTAAGTTGGAAACACGGCCGAAATTTGAAGGAAATAGAGTTTCTGTTCATGTTAAAGTCCCAACTTTCGACGGAAAATCGTCATGGAACAACTACATGAAACAGTTCGAATCAGCTGCAAGAGCGAATGGATGGTCTGAAAAAGAAAAGGCTGTAAACCTGACTATCGTTCTTCGAGGAGATGCCTTAGATGTGCTTCAGACCATAGCCGTAGAGGAGACCGATGATTTCGAACAACTTAAGAAGAGGTTAAATATGCGATATGGCCACAAACACTTGGAGCATGTATATCAGTCGCAGCTTAAAATCGAAGACAAAAGAAAAATGAGGCTCTTCAAGAATATGAGATAGATATTGCCAGATTAGTACGATATGCTTATCCAACAGCTCCCGAAGACATGATGGAAAAGTTGGCCGTTCAAACGTTTATTGATGGTCTTCGTGATCATGAAATGCAGAGAACATTACGATTAGCTCGTCACAAGACGCTGGTTGGTGTCTTATCCGCCTCAGTAATGCTTATCCTACAGTAATGTTAGGACTATAAAAGAGGAAGGAAATGTAGATAAACTTGACCAGCTCGTTAATATGATGAAAAGCATGATATACAAGAAACCGAAGACCATAAGATGCTGGAATTGTGGCGAAATAGGACACGTACGAAGTTCTTGTAAGCATCTTAGGTACGACGCAAATCAAGAAACTCACCATCAGGAAAACTAGAACGGGTCGGCCTTAGGGGGACAGCTTCGACCCAGAACTTCCGAGGTTGCGACTTCGGACCGCTACGGGTGAAAATGCCAACATTCATGGAGAAATCCAGAAACAATTAGGAGTTGGAGCAGAAAAGTTCGTCCATACTGTTAGTTGCTGACATCGAAGAGAATGTTATATTAGGAATGGACGTAATGAATACGCATGGATTCCAATTGGATTTTAAGAATAAAGTAATCAAAGTTGGTAACGAGGAGGTATTTCTCCATCCACATGATGACAACACTATGCAAGCAGCCGTTAAAGAAGATATAGTCGTGTCTGCGAGAAGTGAAACGAGAAACGATAATAGTAGCGCTCCTACAGGGATTTGTTGACGAAGGGACACCTGTTATGATGGAGCCTTGGAACCACGACGACGAAGTTGGCCATGGAATCATAATTGGAAAGGAATTGGTGACTTCGGCTAAAGAAATTCCTGTGAGACTTATCAATGTCAATGACTACCCAGTGATCATCAAGAAAGAGACAAAAGTAGGAACTTGTGTACCTGTGACATATATAAACAATGTTTATATATATATATATATATATATATATATATATATATATATATATATATATATATATATATATATATATATATATATATATGAGGTTGGCTGACTTTCGCCTGTTTGTTCGTTCTAGACTGGTTGATGGAAGGAATTGATGTTATCAATACCAGTTTCTTTCATTGTTTGGTCTCTTACAGACGGGTTGTCACCCAAACTCATTTGAATTTTCAAATATACCGCCCTATAAATTTGGGTTGGTATTTCAACCTTGTAGTTCTGTCTTAGTTTTTAAGACCTCAAGGTTGGCTGTCTTTTCACGCTGTTCTATGATGTTCTTAGTTCTTCATTCGCTACTTAATGTTATAATAAAAAAAATATTACATGTACATTAGACCACATGTTCTTTTGCTGTGCTAATTGTCATAATGTCATATAGTCAGTAAAGAAGGAGTGACCGTGGATAAGGGAAAAATCGATTCCATTAAGTAATGGCCAGAACCAACTGACAAACATCAAGTGAGAAGTTTTCTTGGACTATGTACTTACTATCGAAGGTTTATTAAGAAGTTTTCAGATATCGCTAAGCCATTAACGCGACTCACAGAGGAAGCAAGAGATTACCGCTGGGATACAGACTGCCAAAATGCCTTCGAGACCTTAAAAAAGCATTTAATCACAGCAACAATTTTAGGGTATACACTGCCAGAAGGAAAGTTCATCTTAGATACAGATGCAAGTAATGTGGGAATTGGAGGAGTGCTGTCTCAGATTCAAGGAGGACAGGAAAGAGTTCTTGGATATTTTAGTAAAGTTCTCTCAAAACCTGAGCAGAATTATTGTGTCACGAGAAGAGAACTTCTGGCAGTAGTGAAATCAGTAGAGCACTTCTATCAATACCTCTATGGAAGGAAGTTTTTAATCCGAACCGACCATGCCGCCCTTAAGTGGTTGATGCAGTTTAAGAATCCAGAGGGTCAGATAGCCAGATGGATCGAACGACTTCAAGAATACGATTTCAAGATTGAGCACCGGGCCGGAGTTAGCCACAGAAACGCTGATTCTCTTTCCAGAAGGCCATGTCCAGCAGAGTGTTCCCACTGCAACAAAACGGAATCCAGGGAAGCAGCAGTGCTAAGAACGACGATGGTCAACGACGACTGGACACCTACCAAGATAAGGGAAGAACAAGAGAGAGATCCAGTTGTACAGAAAATTCGAAAATGCGAAACCTATGTTCAGTAGTTAAGACGTATTGGGCCCAGTGGGACTCATTTATCATGGAAGATGGCTTGATCAAACAAGTCCTGGAAAATTATGACGGTTCAGAGAAGAGAAAACAGTTGGTAATCGCAAAGAGCAGAATAGCCGAAGTAGAAGGAGAGCATTTTGGTGTAAAATTCCCCTTCAGCGAATTCGGGAACGGTTTTATTGGATGAACCGTTCCGACGATGTAAAAGACTGGTGTAAGAAATGTACTATTTGTGCTACCAGTAACGGGCCTTATCGAAAAAGGAAAGCTCCTATGAGACAATATAATGTTGGAAGCCCGTTTGAAAGAATAGCTTTGGACATTGCTGGGCCATTTCCAGAAAGTGAAAATGGAGGCAAGTATATATTGGTAGTAATGTGGGTCGAGATTTACGCACTTCCAAACCAGAAGGCCGCCACCTTGCAGATAAGTTGATCCAAGAATATATCAGCCGATTCGGAGTGCCTTTAAAGATCCATAGTGATCAAGGTAGAAACTTCGAAAGCGATCTATTCCAAGGAATATGTGATAGACTAGGCATGAAGAAAACAAGAACTACAGCATATCACCTGCAATAGGATGGTATGGTAGAACGGATGAATAGTACAGTTGGCAAGTATTTGATAAAGATGGTGTGCGATCATCAGCGAGAATGGGACCAATATCTTCCGTTCTTGAAGAAGTTGTAAAAGAGGGTTCAGTTGCCGATACCAGCATACCGTTCCAGTTCCAGTCCCGACAAGGTTCCAGGAGGAACCATCTTTTAAGAGGGGGGCAATGTTACGATAAATTCTGACCTAAAACCGTAAACATATTTATTACTAATATTCTATTCATTCACGTATTTTCTAGGTCATATACTACCGAACTCTTCAAAAGGATTCGAATAAAAACTTCAGGTAACAAGAACGCAGCCAGCGGCGACCCTAGGAAAACCATGTTTATATTCTATACCAGACGAGAAGGCGATGGACTTTTCTAGTCTAACGGTATTGGGTATTTGGCATGGGTATATGGGAGAAAACAGGCAGTCAGGAAAGAAATTCACGACGGGTATTTAAATGTAACGATCGTAATAATAAATTATTATTCTAAGATAAATTATTATAAATAAACTTTAAATAAATTAAATTTGTAAGTGTTATAAATATTGAACCTTTTTTCTTCTTCAAGTTCCACTCCTATCGGAGATTGGAAATCATTCTGGCAATTATAATTTTATTGGTTACTCGCCTGAATAGTTCAATTGAACTGCATCCAAACCACTCACGGAGATTGCGTAGCCACGAGATTTTACGTCTTCCTACGCTTCTTCTACCTTTGATTTTACCCTGCATTATGTTCCTTAGTAGTTCGTACTTTTCACCTCTCATGATGTGCCCCAAGTATTCCAATTTCCTGATCTTTATGGAATTTAAAACTTCGCATTGTTTTCCTAGTTGTTCGAGAACTTGTTCGTTTGTTTTGCGATCCATCCATGATATTTTCAAAATGCGTCGGTAACACCACATTTCGAATGCTTCTAGGTTTTTAATGTTGGATTTTTTAAGTGTCCAAGCTTCAACTCCATACAAGAGGGTAGAGAAAATATAACATCGAAGCATTCTTATCCGGAGCGATATATTGATATCGCGATTACAAAAAAGTTTTCTCATTCTATTAAAAGTTGACCGCGCAATTTCAATGCGGCATCTTATTTCTTTTGTCTGATCAGTATCTTCTGTGATCCATGCTCCAAGGTATTTGTACGAAGATATTTGTTCAATTTCTGTATTATCTAGTACTAGCTTAACTTTGATGTTTTGTGCTTTTGTAAATACCATGAACTTGGTTTTCTTCAAATTGATTTTTAGTCCATAATCGTTGCAATATATATTTAGTTGTTCAGCAAGGTGTTGCAGTTCTTCTAGTGTTCCTGCCAAAAGGACGGTGTCGTCAGCATATCTTATGTTATTAAGTGGCTCACCGTTTATTATAAGGCCCTCACTGATCTCGGCAAGCGCTAATTCTGAGATGGCTTCACTGTATAAATTGAATAACAAGGGTGATAAAATACACTCTTGGCGGACCCCACGGCGAATCTGGATATCCTTGGTCAGTTCGTTTTCAACTTTCACTTTTGCTGTTTGATTCCAATAGAGGTTACAGATGATTCTAATGTCTCTACTGTCTATGTTTTTATTTAATAAAATTTCTTTAAGTCGATTATGCTGCACTCTGTCAAATGCCTTCTCAAAATCAATGAAACAGGCATATACTTCCTGATTAATATCTAAGCATCTCTGCGAAAGAACACTTACTGCAAACAGTGCATCTCGTGTTCCCAGTCCTTTCCTAAATCCCATTTGTGTATTACTTATGCCTTCATCTAATTTCTTATGTATTCTATTGTGAATTACTTTTAAAAACAATTTCAAGACATGACTCATTAAGGCTATGATGCGATGTTCATTGCACTCCTTTGCATTGGCTTTTTTGGGAAGCAGTATGAATGTTGATCGGAGCCATTCTTTAGGTATTATACCTGTTCTATATATGGTATTGAATAGATCCAAAAGAAGATCAATAGATTCAGTATTCACAATTTTAAGTAATTCGATAGGAACTTCATCAGGCCCGGGAGATTTACCATATTTAGCTTGTTTCATTGCATATTCAATTTCTTCTCGTATAATGTCAGGTCCAGTATCATCCTTAAATTCTTTTGGTGCTTCTGTTCTCTCTTTGTCTTCAAATAGTTGTGCTATATATTGTGTCCATCTCTGCATTTTTTGGTTTATATCTGTTATAAGTGCACCCCTTTCATCTCTTAGTTGCCTAGTTTGAAGTGTTTTTCTCATTCCTGTTAATTCTCTAATTCTTTTATGCATGTTAAAAAAGTCATATTTTTTCTCAATTTCTTCTAGTTCTTGGCACTGCTCATGTAACATTCTCTCCTTAGCTTCTTTTATTCTCTTTTTTATTAATCGATCAGTTTCATTATATTTAATTGGATTTTTTGTTTTGAATGATTTTCTTTCATTCATTAATAGTAGTATTTCTTCAGTCATCCAATCTTTATGTTTTCTATTCTTTGGTTTTAAGTTTTCATTTGCTGTTTTAATTATTGCTGCTTTTATATTTTCCCATTTCTGATCAATGTTATAGCTACTTTTATTCAGTTCTTGGGCATTACGTATATTTTCAGTAAGAGTTTTTACAGTTTGTTCCTTTGTTTGTGGTTCCCTTAATCTCTTAATATCAATTCTACTTTGTGTGGGTTTTTTAACCAGTTTTAATTTGGTTCGTAATGTGACTACTATGGGGTTATGGTCTGAACCGATGTCTGCTCCAGGGTAAGTTTTGGCAGACAGTATAGAATTACGAAATCTTTGTCTAATAAGGACAAAGTCAATTTGATTTCGGATTATTCTATTCGTTGTATCACCGGGAGATTTCCATGTATACAACCTTCTTTTTGGTAGCTTAAAAAGTGTATTAGCTATTACAAATTCTTCCGTCTGGCAAAATTGTATCAAACGGTCACCACGTTCATTTCTATTTCCTAGACCATATTCCCCCACATATCCATCCACTCTTCCCTGGCCAACTTTGGCATTGAAGTCGCCCATTACTATTGTAGTGTGATGTTTTTTCATTGATTTTAAGACTTGTTCCAAATCATGGTTTTGAACCTTTGAACCATTGAACCTTTAGTAAATTAAAATAAGAACAATAAATTAGAATTAATAAAGACATTACAGTTTGTAGCCAGATTCGATAGTTTTTATTTTGTAGTTTTGTAGCTAATCTGAGTTTGTAGAAAATCGGGTGGATTCATTATTTAGACGTTCCAAATTATATTTGTTTACACTCATATTTCTGGGCATCGTTTGTTCATATTGATGGTCGCTTTCAATTTCACGGTATTTGAATACCTTTGCCATGGTTGAGTGGTGATCCGATTCACACTCACCTCCTCGATACATCCTTACGTTCAAAACTTTTAGATTTTATTCTTGGCGCATGATGAGATAACGAATAATTGACCTTAGTCCTCTTCTTGGCTATGTCCATGTATATTTATATCTTTATGAGCGTAGAATCAATCCATTTTTCGGCTCCATTTAATAATAAGCTTTCACGTAAGCCTAAAAGTCTCGCACCGTGTCCATTTAAAATAGATCCTGCATACTTTCCAATAACACGACAGTTGTCCATTCTTTCCACTCGGGCATTTAAATCTCCCAGAATTAATACTTTCTTGTTTTTCTTTATTCCTTATAATACTTTAAGTAGATTATCGTAAAATTCTTTTTTATTGCCTCTTCAACTTCCGATAACACTTCCTTTTGTTTATTTCTGATACCTTGTACGTTTCATGTAGACAATTTCAAAGTCTGTCTAGGTTGCAATTTTCCTCGTCGTTTTAATCTATCTATACTAAAGGGCGAATTATTAAAATTTTAAGCGTATTTAAAGTGTTTTCCGAAAGACGAGTTGCTAACACGTTGATCCAACCCTCATATTTGAAGGACCAGAATTTTTGCTCGGTGGGTTTTTGCCCTAGCGACCTTTTTCAGGTTTTAGGCGTCGCAAACTCGCCTTTTGCTCTGTCTACTCTGCTATATAACGCACATCCATTACACGGCATATACCCAGTCCCATTATGGGACTGGGTATCCTACTCTGCTATATAACGCACATCCATTACACGGCATATACCCAGTCCCATTATGTCTTCGAGGACGCTACAGTAGGATTGACTGGAAAGTTGACTGTGTTTTGCTTTTATCGGGAAGAGAATTGAAAAGAATTTAATTTTACCGAGAGAAATTATATCTTAAACCCACAATAAGATTTAATTTCCATATGCTAGCGAAACATTAGACCCATAAAATGAAAGATAGTACTCTGATAGTCAATAGATAAGGGACTTGCTGTTACGCTTTTGGAAATATATTTTAGTATTTTGGAACAGCGAATACACTGTGCAAAATTTTGAGTAACTTCTTCAGGCTCTATTAATGCAAAATTCACATACACACCAATTTTTGCATTGTTATATCTTTGATGAGAAATATTTTACGTATTTTTCAATTTCTTCCTTCGATTTCTTTCTGACTCTGACAATATAACAATAAAGCACGACATGCAACCTGTCGAAGGTCCAAATGCACGATCATCATTACCGCCTACTGTCTGATATTCTTCTACCATGATGTCCTTCACCGCCTCTGAGATTTTTTGCTTTCTATATTGACTTAAAAAATCAGCTGACTTAGTTAATACTTCTCATTAGTCATCACATGGCCTAAGTACGACATCTTTCTGACTTTCACAGCAAGTACAACTTCCAGTTCTTCATACGTTGGATCGTCGTGTTGTTTGTGGCATGATGGATGTATGAAATTCTGAGTATGCAATAATAGCACCACATTTTGAAAGCTTTTAGTCGTTTAAATGTTATCTCCATTAAGGTCCAGGCCTTCACTCCATAAAGAAAGGTATTCATATACATCGCACCTTAATACTCGTGTTCTTATGTTAATATTGCGTTATTTCTTCTTATTACCTCGTGTGATTTAACAGCGTCTTGCTTCTGTTCCATGGATTATATTTCAATGTATTGGTTTTGAAGCCACAACTCTTTTGCTTCTTTGATCTTTTTGTGAATAATTCTATTTATTAATTTGTGTCGTTTTGATCTTTGATTTTCTTGAATCTTATATGATTTCTAATATTTCTGCTGTCATATGCTATTACTTCTTTATATTTTTCCCTGCGTTTTGTTTAGGGTTTGCTACTAAATTATATACATTTTTTAATGTATTCCACATATACTTGCGTTTTTTTTATTAATGTCATTAACCATGTTGTTAATTTTGTGTTGAGTTCTTTTCCGATGTTATCTTTTAACCTCTGGATGTCTGGCCCTTTTTGGACTTCTCTTTGAATGACTTTTGTACTACTTAAATCAACCCATCAAAATATTATGGACCTTAGTGAATATTCACGTTCTGGAAACGGGATTCCAGATTTTACGGAATTTTTATTTTAATTTTTTGGTGCACTATCGATCTGCAGCTTGTTTCGTTTATTCCTTTTAAACGAATCGCCCTTGTGATTTCTTCATAGGAGGTGTTACTGAAAGCTCCCTCTACATCGAGAAATGCATACACCACCTTTTACTTTTCCAGAGCTCACTGTACAAGAAGTTCTAGTGCTGTTTTCGTAGAGAATCCTGCTCGATACGCGTACTGTTCCTGATGTATCGAACTTTCAACCAATACATCATCTCTAATGTGCCTATCGAGCCATTTTTCTGAGTCTCCAGTGACATCAGACTAATCGGTCTCAGGCACTTGATTTTTTTTCTGTCCGTTTTGACAGGTTTAGGGATAAAAGCCACTCCTATGAGCCCCCATGCTTTTGGTATACATTCCAGTGCTAAGCTAGCTGGTCGTATCATACATCATTTTTTGTATAGGTCATTTCCCTTCTGTAGAAGTATAAGGATAAATCCTATCTGGACTTGGTGACATAAGACTGAAATGAATTTATTGCTCATTTGATTTTTGTCCTGGTTTACCACATGCCTGTTTCCCTAGAACAATAATTTATGGTATTTAGTTCAGTCTGCTGCTATGTGTCTATTACTCGCCTACTCACCTGAACTTTTGGTGAAATTACATTTTCGTCTTACCTCTGTCCTTTTAGTTGCAATTCCACCAGGATCCTTTCCCAATAGAATTCCTCAGTATCTCCGCACAATTGTCTTCGAACGTTGACATGATAATCTTTTCACATTTTGAAATTATTCGAAGGCCATCTCTAGATCCAGTGCGTATGATTTATCGTCCCTTTAACGCTGCCTAAACAATATTCCAGGTCTACTTAATATGTTTACCATATTTTAGTTTGTTTTACGAGGGTTACGACAAAATTCCTTAATATGCTCATTACCTGTTATTTTAAAATAGATGTGGCGATGGTCTGAACAAGACACCTCATCTATTACGTGTCATTTAGTTCTAGCCACGTGAGTTATGGCGACTGTTATATGAATTACCTTCTTTTGTTATGAAGTTACGAAAGTTGGTTTTCTTCATACTTAGTACTTATGTCCAAATCATGCTTTGTTTGTATTGCCCTAGATCAGATGATACGTATACGTATCATAGACGATGATAAATTGCAGTTAATTGTTCTTGCAATCTCTCACTTGCTCTTCTAACTCCCCTGATGGTGGTTGTTCGGGATCATCATTTGGGAGGTATTCTGATCCAAGAATTATCTCCTTCATACTCCCTCCCTCTTAAATCCGTTAAATTCCTGGAATAAAGATTGATCAATGAGAGTACTTAGATATGTCGTTTCATTATTATACAGGTCCTCGGCACTTCGGTAGATCCGCTATAGATAAGCTCTCCACCTATGCCCGATAGACCTCTAATATGGCCCTTGTAAAAAACCTCCAGTTTGCATGCTGGATATTCGCCTGCAGGACTCTAATTGGATCCACTGGTTTTGAAGGATGCCTTACAAAGTCTGTAATACGCCTTGAAATGAGCAGCCTACGTCGATCGTGTAGACTAGGATTTATTTGTGCGTTTTGCCCGATCTTCCGATTTTTCAACAACCAGTTTTTCGCATTAAAATTGTGATATTATTTCCTTAGACGGGTCCTGATAATTGCTTTATCAGTTTTTTTCTCGGAGAAGCGGGTTAGTACCTAGTTCTCTCGTTAGAGTTTCTTGGTTTTAAGCGACTCTTTGTTACTGGAGTGGGGGTGGGTAATGGTATTCTCCAGAGGTTTCATTTTTACCCTCGGTAAATCTGTGATCATATTTCAACAGCCATTTATACGTCTTTCTTCATCCTCTTTTATTGAATTCCAGACAGGCTTTTGTCCCTAGCAGAACACCTTTTGGCTAAATATTTGAGACGGAGACAGAATCGCCTTTCTGATTATTCCCGTTGTGTTTGTATTTGATGGTTCAGAAGAGTTACTCATTTCTGAGCCCTCTTCTGAGCGATCTCTTTTCTCTCTTATCGTCTCGTTGTCCATCTTTGTTCCCACAAGTTGAGAGCCTTGGGAATAGGGAGCGCAGTAATTGCAGAAGGAATCTGAATGCGTTGTTATGCGTAATGTTGTCTAGGATAAAAACACACCCTTATTAATCGACTCTTCAGACTCACTATGACAACGTATTGCTAGATTGCATTTGCCGCAGAACTTCAAAATATCGATAATTTTTGACAAGACGTACCTAATGGTTTTTTGATATCATTTTGTAGTGTACACGAAGGTTTTCGGCATATGCACTGCATAAACTATTAGTTGTGTCTAATAGTTGGAAGCTTACAATATCGTTTAGATGTTTGGTCGACTGTTCGTGTTTTTTTTACCTTTTCGTCCAGATGTTTCAACTCACATACCCATAACCAACCTTTTGTCCAATTATTGGCTCCACCAAATAGCAAACATTTCTTGACAACCACACAACTATAATGTCTTGTCGTAGACACTCGAATCAAACTTCCGAGTAAATACCGCTTAATTTTTATAAGAAGGTTGCACTTGTCTTAAATTCAATATCGGCACAGTTTATTTTTTTAATGTTCACCTTGCCTGCCAAACTCAAAGAACTAAAGTTCAGTTTCATTAATTCACATATCATTACAATTTTTTAAGACTTCAACTTAATTTTATCAACGCAAAAAATTATTAGTACGTATCTACGTTTTAAGGTAGCTAAGTTTTATCTGGAAAGTGGAAGGATAATCACCTTAAAGGTCTACCTAAGCTCTGACGTCACAATAGACAGGTATTTTACAAACCTTTCCAAACATTTCTAATTTGTGTGTATTTGTCCCATAAGAAGTTGGGAATATTGGTTTTTTTAATTGTTTGAAGAATAAATAAAGATTTTCGGTTATGAAAATTCATTCTCTGTGATTGGTATTATTTGTTGTTTGGTGGCAACTGACAAATCTGTCGTTATTCTGCCGTATGAGAAGGCAACTATGTTGCCTTCTCCAAAATTCGTAACTAGAAGTACGTCAATTTACAAATAGGTTGAAAATGCAGTTTTGATTCCTTAAACACAATAAAGTCATTTTTCAAAATTTTATAGTTAGTAGTCATTACACTTCCGGAACAGCGTTATGTTGTCTGAGAATTCCGCTTCTGGCAGAAGCGAAATATGATATCATTTTTACAATTAAAGAGCCACGGAAAAGAACTATCATAGTCACATTTTGTACAAATCGAATTTTAAAGTTTAAAGTCGTTTATTTTGGTTTAGGAAAATTAAATAAAACATTTTTAATTATCAGTTTATTACTATAACACTTTTTAATACGGCAAATGAAAAGAAAGTTTGCTAAATATATAATGTGCTTGAGATATTTAAATTTTTAATTAAGGAGCTTCAGTGTTTGTCAGGAATTGAGTTAGGTGGAATAATTCATGCATCTTACCAGTCTTAATAGGCTTAAGATATAGGCCAAAATGGTGGTCTTTGTGTAACACAAAACGTGGGTGTTTTTTTTAATTTATAGAATCCTGATAGACCTGGTTGCCGTAGGACATTTTGGCACATAAATATGGGACAAATATTCGGTTCATGTCTGAAAGTTAACTTCATCCGCACAGTTTATTACCTTAAATGGTGATGGTTTACTGCAACTTTTCTTTAATGCATCTTTCTAATCGTCCGGTATTTCCGTATAAGATTTAGAATTCACAAGACTCATATCCTTATCGCAATCTAGCTAAGAGTGTCCACGAATAGGAAATGTCATTTTCACTAGGTTGAATCGGTTAAGATTGTGTACTACGTAGTGGAGAAAGCGAATTATGGTAAAATTTTGTTTTCATCGCCGCACGAGTCACAAAAAATTATTAAATGACGTATGTTTGAGTCCAAAATATACAAAAAAAAGTGTTCCAACATCGAACAGGCATCATCGGCACGCTTTCGGGCAATACTTTCGTCGTACGTATAAAAAACTTAAGTTGCATTTTACAGAACATGGATATTAAATGAGACGAAGTTGAGTTGGCGGTGATAGTAAACATCAGATGTTGGGAGGTTTTTTTTTTGGTAAAGTATCGTTATGGCTTCCATTGTCTCGTTTTTTGGTGATTCTTTTCTATATATTTTTTTCAGGGAGTCAAACTGCATACTTTTCCGTAAATGAATCGTCTTTTCACGTACTAGTGTCTGCAATGTTGTCAATGGTTTTTTGTTTTCTTTATCAGTGCAGTGAGCCATTTTATCCATATTTAGTAATTGCAATATTAGTTTTGAAAGTGTCGCAAGAGCTACATGTATCTTTACGTGGGTAGCCGAATAATATTTAGAAATTACTCAGAAATATCTCAAGAAATGTAGTGTACCCTATTTTATTACTCTTGTGTGACTCTGTGACTCATTATACATTCGATGAAGTTTGACTGTATTAAGTTCTGCAATTAAGTTCTGTAAATAAAGTTTATTAGTATCATGCAAAGAATAATGAGATTTTCTTCCTTTCAGAGACTCGTTACGATTATTCTTGTTTCATCGGTCAACTTATTATGTCTGTTTTTATGACCGCCCCGTCCATCTTCTTAAGTATCGCCAAATTCAAGTAAATTTTTCTTTATGTTTTGAACACGGCGATTAATGATGCCGTGCAATGATAAAATGCTTTATAGTAAACAACAGTATCTGGTAACGAGCCACTCACATTTACTCGAACTCTATAACTATAGGAAGATTGATTAAAACTTGCTTAAGCTTCAGGATTTCAGCTTCTCCGTCTACCAACAGGTATGACCGTGACAAGACCTGTTAAATATTTGTTTTGAGCATTGTAGTCACCTAACTCATTAAAATGAGCAAGTAATCATTGTTTTTCGTTCAAAGGGTTGACTTGAAAACAGTTGTAACGAATGCACGTGTAGTCTTCCCCAACCTTGTGAGTAGTGACACGTACTTTTTTCATTACATCACTCATTTTGCCGGTTTTTTTCCGTTTTTTTAAACTCAGGTGGCTCATTATTTTCTTTAGATTTATCACTATCACTAAGATAACTTGACATTGTAAATTTACTTAAATACAAATTAGTGAAAACCGAGAAAAAACAACGGTTCGTTTAGCGATAACAGAATAGAACTAATGGTATAGACAGACACCAACGACAATCTACGTTTAATTAGAAGGTCGTTGATCGTTATTAGAAGTCAGCGCGAGGAACTTGATCGTTATTATCCACTAGCTTATAACCTTCCCCTTTATTATCTTCTGTACGGTGATCGCCATTGTACAAACGAAACCATACTTGGGTTCTTTCCACAAAAAGCTTAAATATGGGGCAAATATCTAAATTCCAAATAAAAATGGATTCTGATAGTTCTTTCCCGTGGCCCTTCAATTATAAATAAGATTGTTGATTATTGATTAAACACAGTTGCTTCCTATGTTGTGTCAGTAAGTATGTTTTCTGAGAATGCCGCTTCTGACGTAAGCGAAATAGGACATCTTTTTTCTTGTTAATGATGTTTCTCTGTTATTTATTTAAGTGTTAATATGTCATACTTAGTTCCTCTTGTCTGAGTCCGCTTTCTTCTAAAATAAACTGAAATCTTTAAATGTTAAAATGAAAAGATAGTATGTAGATACTTAAAAAGTCAATACAGTCATTTTTATAGCAAATAATATCTGTAAGTCGTTTTCGTATAATTTTCAGAACGGTATAAAAATGAATCTTTGCATAGGTATATGGTACACATAAAACACCTGCAAAAGTCGTTGAAACCGTTAGCTGATAGCATAATCTCGTTTTGACTAAAACTAACATATGTAGTGTTGATAAGAAGCTATAAGACTTTTAAAAATTTTATTCCACAACTATTTTACATAACAAATTACTAGAAATAAATAACAATTTCTATTATTTATATCACTTTCTACATGTACAGTCTTATAAATAAACATTTGACAAAAGACTAGACAAAACATAATTAACCTACATTTGAAATTAAAACTAATTTTATGTCTGTTTAAGTTTATGTTTTTTAAACATTAATAATTGATTTTGTCCTTTTGAAAATATAATTATTTTGCAAAACATGTAACTACTTGGTACCCTCTGATACTATGTCCTTCTCAGTGATATTCTATGACATCGAAAGTTGGATTTTTATAACAACAAAAAGGCTTGCAATATCTTAAACTCACTTGTGTAAATGCTTCTATAGACTTATTAAACAGTGGTATAATAAGTGATAACATTTTTTCTTCTGAATATTTTATGAATTTTAAAATTTAATTACATAGTAAGATGGTAAATGGATATAGTATCCGAAGACAACAATGTCTAAAAATTGTCATTGTAGAAATAATTCCGAAAGGAAAAAATGTTTAATGGGAATAGATCTAGTTGCATATTTGAACATGTTTGAAATAACATTTCAAAATATAATTTTCAATATTGTCAATAATAAATACCCCAACTCTTGATCAAATTTCATATCTTTTGATAAATCTGTATATAAATTCTATTTTTGTTTTCAGATAAATTTAATTCAGAAGAATCAGTATCAACAAGCACTTTTTGTCTCGAGGATAATGCTTCACAGATATAGAAATTGAATGCATTTTACTTTTTAAAACTCACTCAATAAAAATCTATTTCTGTCACAAACTATTTTTCATATAAATTCGTTCCTGTTTTAATATCATAAACTCTGGATACATTAATCAAGAATCAAATTTATCTTATATGCAAAAAAGGAGTTGTAAAAATGTTAACCCATTTGTAATGAATTAATGTAACATACTTTTTGAACTTTATAAATAATGAATTTTAAAAGGTACTTCATATCTTTAAGTGTCATGTTCTTATCATTTTAAACAGACATACATTAGCATAGTTCCTAAATATTTATTAACAACAAATTAGGAAAAACTTAATATTGAGTATTATAAAAGTTAAAGGCATACATATAAACATGAGAAAACCAAAAGTTTTAACACTACCAAATAACTATTTTGTACAAATATTTATCTTAGGTTAATATATGTCTTTTTAATGAAAGAGATAAAATCTAATATAGCATAACCTACTAGACTCTTATTTTTAACATAAGAGAAGAAGATACCTAAATAGATCTCAAGGAAAAGAATAATATCCATAAATGTTTATTTAAACATTATGTTAAATTTGTTAAATGTTATAACATTGTGTTAATTTTGTATGGCATAAGCACATTACCAATGGTATGTATCAATTAATATTCATGAAAGAAGATATAGATGAGATAGATATGTAATTCAAGGAAACACTTTATTTCTTAATGCCATCATGATATTTCATATATATGTAACATAAAAGTTACTATTTGTACCTTTTGAAAATTTTACTTTTAAGTTTATTTAAAAATCAGTTGGTACACTGTTATCACAACTTTTATGTTTTGATAATGGAGCAATGCAGTGTTATTTAATCTTTGATATTAATAAAGATTTTTAATTTCCATGTCCTGAAGTTCAAATTTAACTCTGTTCTGGGAATTAATAAAAGGCGAAACTGGAGTAAATGAACACTACACTGAGTTCTAAAATCCAATGGTCCACAGTAGATTAAAAATTAAGTTATACAGTAAAGTAATAATACCCTCTAAACCCAGCAGGAAGTAGTACTAGGATAAAAGTGTAACAAGTTGAAAGATAATTGCCAGGGAAAAACCAATGAAGAAGTTATACAACTGATGACAAGAAATGTAGAAAAATTCCTGTAAAAGTAGTAACAAACAAAATGTTAGAGAAAACATATAGCAATTAGTAAAGAATAGGAAGGCTAAAAGAAATACAGAGAAAAGAAAAAATACCCATTCAAATTCACTTGAGAATACTCCCACATACTTACTATGTTTAAGTAGATTTCCAAATGAAAACAAAAGGATTTATTAAAATGTTTCAGAATTTTGTTGGATTATTTAGATCATTTCATTAATTTATTAATTAAGATTGAAATTATAGACAGTGACTCTTATGTATGCCTTGTTTTGGACAATTTTAGTTTGACTTCAAGATTTTTTCTTCTTCTGAATAGTACCTTCTTTAACTCAACTTCCAATCCTCAAAACTGCATTTTTGGTAACTGTTATGATTTGACTACATAGTTTAGTTACTGCATCATAACTCCTTTTACAATTAATTACAGTAACCTCTAGTTATCAGAATCTTTATCTTTTCACATTTGGTAAACTTAGCGAAATTCAAATTAATAAGTTTGAAACTGAGTGAACATATTTGAAATAGGTAGTATTCTAAAATATCGTAACAATGATTAGAGTTATAGTATTTTATAAAGTTTATATAGCAACTTTTTTTGTAAACTCAAAGAACTTTTTCGTAAAACTATCAGAAAAAAAAATATTAGCAAACTATTTATGGGATTGGCAAAGTTATTTGATGGAAACTCATGTTTACTAATATAACATGAAATCTAAAGCATAAAACAAGTTTTTTTAACTTCTAAACTAACAACCATTGGGACATCCCAATATATATTTGTCCATTGGAAAATATAATGTCAAGAGGTCGCCATTAGTATCTCTAATTAATATTTAGTTAATTAAAGAATATCAACAACTTCTTTTGTTATTGTGTATCTATTCTTATATATATATATATATATATATATATATATATATATATATATATATATATATATATATAATATGAGCAAGGTACATTATATTTGTGTACACTATAAAATAGTTTTTTACTTGTTTTGTAGTAAGTAATAAAATATTTAAGGCAATATACTTAATACATAATATATACTTAATTTCAAACCTAATCTTAAAATAAAGGTACACATTTCATGATTGTTGGTAAAATAGTGTCTTTTGTAATTAGATGTACATATATAAAGTTAATTACTGTAAAGGTTATAAGAATACATCTATGTTTTCGACTTTATCACATTAGTTACAAATTGGAGGATAGTGTATATGACAGAATTATTTATAGCTTGTTCAATTAATTAAAAATTTGTATTGAAGCTCATAAAGGCTATTAGTCAATTCAGTTACTTTTAAGACTCATATTAATTTATTACTAATTAAATCTATGACTTGAATAACAGCAGATTTGATCAAACTTTGGATGACAAGAATGATTGAAGTAGATATTTACATTTTATAACACTGGACTAATAATCATGACCTAACAGTTGATTTTTTAAACAATTCTATACTGTTTCCTAGTTACTCGTCTTATATGATGAGTTTTTGCACATGAGCAATCACTCAATGAGAATTAAATCAAAAAATTTGAATCAAATGTATGTCATGGATTCTATGACGTAGAATGTTAAATTAATTAGAGGTTAGAATATTGAATATGCTTAGGATATTATCATTTTTATTAGCTTATAACTATGTAGTTACCCTATGAAATTGTACACTAATGTAATAGCCAGTTTTGATAATAAGTCTAAAAAAACTAAAACTTGAATGTGACCAAAATGAATTTAAAATTGAAATATGAAAACTAGCCATACCATAAACAAAAAAGCTGTTATTACATTGCCAAAACTTAGAAATTTCAGTATCAATCACTATTCATCATATTGCTATATTTATTTAATGTATTCTATTGTATATGAACCAGCAGCTTAATTTCATATTTGAAGGTTCTGTGGATAGAACTGCTGAAGTTGCATGAACTTTCTAAATGTGTTACTACTTTTTAATACTAAAATAACAATAGAGTTTAAATGATCTGAATTAAATAAGAAAAATTGATTTTTTATTAAGTACCCATATAATCATAAGTTATTTATTAGACCTTTATCAAAGTTTTGTACTTAAGTATAGGTACATATTTTAATGACAGACACAAATTTATATTGGTTACTATTTGCAAATCAAAAACTATAGGCTTAGTGAACAAATATTGTAAGATTGTCATAAATTGTAATATAAAGATATTTTGTGTATTTTGTTTATTTCTTTTTTACTTTCACAAGGAAAATGAAATTCCTGTAGTTGGCTGTATACCATGAATCATAACAACTTTTATTTAAAATATCCTTTATAAAAGGTACATTTATTCTAAAATTACCCTTTCGGGTTATATAATAGAATGTTTTAGGACTAATAAGTCCATCATCAGTGCAGTTACAAGGTTAACATGAGGGAAGCCACTAAAGATTAGGGTAAAAACCCTTTAAATGATGGTAACTTTGTTAATTAATATATATTTGCAGTAAAATTTAAATGATATAGTTTTAGATAGATTTACATCACAGCATTTTAGAATAAATATACCTTTTATAACAGATTTTTTGAAATAAAAGTTTTTATTTTTTACTTATTGTCTTCATTGTTAAATGTGTTGTTTTTAATATTTATATTATATAAATTTGAACACTTGATTTCACTCCTTGTGATGTCAATTGATATACTTATCAGTTTATTACATTATGTTGTATACTTATGAGTTTATTACATTTAGTAACACAGGAAAAATATTCAGAAGATGTCCAGGAAGAAGAACACAGTGGCTTGAAAACCTGAGACAGGGGTATGTGTAGACAACCAAATCTTGTTACCAGTCAGCACTGTCAGCAGTTAATAAGGTGATGATCGTCAATATGACAGTTATCCCCTAAGCTAATACAGCACTCAAGATAAAGCAATTCATATTTTATGTAAAATATAAAATTTTATTTTTGTGGAGGATATCTGAATAGTATTAAAATATCGCATAAATTTGAATTTAAAAGTGATCATCTCCTAAGCGAAGCCCAAGCTTCTTTGCTCATTCCACATATGTACTAACTCCTTAGCATCTCCATATCCATGAGTAGCAACAGTGAAATTAAAACCAAATTTAGAATACACCTTCTTATAAAAATAAAACTCATCACAATGTAGAGGATTAATTTTTGCCTTATAGGCTAAAAGACCCAAATATATGTCATCAAATCTGAAGTGTTTTACATAAAAGCTTGAATAGTACATGTCTATTAAGGCACTTTTTGACAATATATAAGCTCCAGCTGTTACATAAGGAGGCCACATGTGATAAGGATACTCAGAAAGTGATACATACCACTTACTTGTGAAATGTCTATGGGGTGATGATTGAAATACATAACCTGTATATAATCTTTCATCCTCATCTAAATCATTATAAGCAAGAGGTTTTCTATTTAAAAGTTGACTAACTCCACTAAGAGGATTTTTTACATATTCTGGATACTTTGTGGGATGTTTCAAATACCTCAAAACATTTTTTGTGGACACATAGTAATCATCATCAACAAACATATAATATTGTGAATTTGGACAATACCTGACAGCCCACTGCAAACCCATCATGGTTTTGTAAGTATTGTTGTAATAACTATCTGTAAAATTGGCATGGACAATATCATGAAACTGTGAGTATTCTTGTTTTAATGACTCCTTTAAAATTTTTGAATTTCGTTCTCCAACCAAAAAAACTGTTCTTATTTCTACATCAGAAAATCGTCTTTCATACCCCCATGAATTGCGTATTCCAATTCTTCTATCAAAATTCTCTGGAGCACTCTTTATGATGTAAACCAATCGTAACTGTTTCACATTGGAACATTTTGAAACACATTTCTTGTTATATTCAAAGTGATAGAAATTAATAGGTAAAACATCAGGTGGTTCGCCGGCCTTCAATTGCTGCGTTAAATATTCTATATCCCCATCGTACGGATAATGAAAGTTTGTATAAAAATCAGTCTCAAAAATATGATGAAAAACTCCAAATATATATAGAACGGAAAATATAAAAATTGCGAAAACAATTCTCCGTATCCTCCTTGGACCAATCATCATTTTTAACATCTTTACACATAGTTAATGTGTAAATCAACACAATACAGATTATGTTCTACATAATTTAATATAGAATAAATACTATAACTTAATTAAGCACTCATCACAAACTCCTTGCACTCATAATTCAGATTCACTGACACAAGACACATTGTTTGTTTTTGTCGTTCTGATTGTACATTGACATTGACAATCAGTCAATCACTCATTTAAATATCTATACACAGTGTTGCCGTGAGAAAACTTGTACAAAAGTTTTCCAAAAAGTATTTCGTGTTCGTGGCCTCCTTTACCTCTAGCCCAATAGCACAGTATACTCGGTTCGCTATTCCCAGTCCGAACTGTCTAGTGAATTTAGTAATTTTTTTTTGAGAAGATTCTTGACAAGCCAAAAAACGAACTACATCTATTAAACGACCGACAATTTTGCGATTTTTAACAACACGCTCGTTGCGACGTTGAGCATCAATTTTTTTTCCGTGGTCAATTGCATGATCTATTCGAACTTTTTTCAACAAATGGAACAATTCATGCGACGAAATATGATTTTTTAAGGTAGCGTGTTTGCTAGCTTTGTCCACAAATTTTTTTATAGTATAAATTTCACTTCCAGTCCAAGATGAATCGCCTCCAAACAACAGACAAGGAAAACAATATAATTTATTTTCAGTTTCGCTGCCGCAAAACTAATTAAACTTCTCGTACCATTTACGATTGAAATGTCTTGTTGTTTTTCCATCTTTTGTGATAAACTTAATTTAGGTCGTTTTTGACTATTTTTTCAATTTAATTTTATCTTCTAAGTTAAGCGCCGAAAACAAATTAATTCTCTTTTTAAAACACGACGGGGTCGAAATCAACTGAATCCATGATAAGCTATTTAAAAAAGGAAATAAATCTATTGAACGCTCTTAAATCACCTGTCCGAGACGAGTAAAAAAAATTAAATAAGATTTCCACAAGTCGTCATAGCATTAAGAGCGTAGGCGCAAAATTTCGGGCCGATGCTTTTTAAATGCATTCATTTTTTTAATCCTGAAAAAACTATTAAATATTTTTGAAAAATTAAACGCAGAGTGAAAGATTGCATTATTACCGAGGACCGAAAGTCCATTAGAATAAACAAAAAGTTTTTTTGAATGAGATATTTGAAATTAAAAATCACACTTAATTTTCTCTTCAATTTCACCCCTGTAACTTACTAAAGTAAACATTATAGCAGTTTTCATGGACTTTCGACTCTTAGTAATAATTTAATCTTTCATTCTGCGTTTAAAATTTTCAAAAATACGTATTAGTTTTCCCAGGATTTAGCAGTTCAGGAAAAGCAGTTTTATGTATTTGGTAAGTGTCAATAAGTCCTTAATTTTATATATTTGGATTTTATAATGCAAAAACTGAACAAAAAGTAAAAAAATACTTAAAAGGTTATGTCAACGAAGATCCAGTTATTCATCGTTTATTTGTACCTGGTCTGTATTATGTACACTGTAAATAATTTCTAATTAGTTTTTTGGTGTGAACTATTTCTAGATTCTAGATTAGGAATTCTAATTTTTGTAAATACTGCATGTTTAAAACATAGACTTTTTTTATTTACAGGATGGAGTAATATAAAAATTTAATTCAATTTTGTTAAAATCCTTTATAAAAGGTATATAAAAATGCCTCAAACGGGCTATCACAAACACATTGCAAAACGTTTTCGGATTAAACAATCCATCATCAGTGCAAAGGGTTGTACATGCTAGTAGCCACCAAAATATATGGGTAAAAACCCTTTAAATGTTATAAATTTGAAGTTGTTTTACATTATTAGTATTTCTAATTTGTGATGGTTCAGTTACCGTTGGATAGGTAACATGGCGGCGTATGACTCTACATGAGTAAAATGGTCCTGAGACGAAGTGACCATTCCATTCAATTGAAATTTGAATGGCGATCTATTAACAACAAGAACAGACGTACTAAATCGATGGACGGAATATTTTAACCAGATACTTAATATAGAGGAAGAAGAAGAAAACCCGGAAGACGAAAGCTGTGAGGTAAGCGGAGCAGACGAGAGGGAGGAGAATCCACCAACGATCCTGGAAGTTAAAGACGCTGTAAACAAACTAGTCAGAAATAAATCACCCGGAATAGATAATCTTCCAGCGGAATTATATAAAGAAGGTGGCCACGATATCATAATAGCGCTACAGCAGCTTATAAAAGAAATATGGATACAGAAGTCCCTCCCCAGTGATTGGAATATTGGAATACTTTGCACCATACACAAAAAGGGAGATATCTTTGAATGCTCTAACTATCGAGGAATTACGCTCCTAAATGCAGCGTATAAAATATTCTCCAATATACTATGCCATCGTATGGCACCGTATGCAGAGCAAATAATAGGACAATACCAGGCTGGTTTCAGAGGTGGTAAATCAACAATTTATCAGATTTCAACCCTGAGACAAATTCTAGAGAAAACACTGGAATACGGTGTAGACACGCACCATATATTTATAGACTACAAGGCAGCCTACGACTCTGTAAATAGAAGAGAATTGTTTAGAGAAATGATAGACCTGAGAGTACCAAATCAGTTGGTAAGTCTAACCAAACTAACCCTTGAAAAAGTTGAATGCAGAGTACGAATCCAGGGGAAACTCTCTGAACCTTTTAATACAAATAACGGGCTACGTCAGGGAGACCCACTCTCCTGTATACTATTCAATCTAGCTCTGGAAAAAGTAATACGTACGTCACAAATCACAACGACCGTTTCAATATATTACAAATCTTTGCAAATCCTAGCAAATGCTGATCATATCAATATTGTTGGGAGAACGGAAAACGCAGCACGAGAGGCGTATGTAGCACTAAAGGAAGCGGCTACAAAAATGGGTTTAATAATAAACATTAATAAAACGAAATACATGAAAATAGGTCCGCAACCACAAATACGACGGCCACTTGTCATAGAAAACGACGAATTTGTATACCTGGGAACGCTCGTCAATACTGAAAATGACATTACCGCAGAGATAAACCGCAGAATTTGCACGGCTAATAGATGCTATTTTGGGCTTAATCTCCTTTTTAAATCTACAGCTATATCAAGAAATACAAAAGTAAAACTCTACAAAACAATAATACGGCCAGTCCTAACATATGGTTCAGAAACCTGGACTTTAACAAAAAGCAATGAACAAATGTTAGGATGTTTCGAAAGAAAAATACTGAGGCGAATCTATGGAGCGGTAAATGAAAATGGTGTCTGGAGAAGACGATACAACTTCGAACTCTATAGAATATACCAGGAACCAGATATCGTAAAACACATTAAGATAGGACATCTGAGGTGGGTAGGCCATGTAATGCGGATGGAGCAAACCGACCCAGCTAGAAAAACGCTCCTTGATAGACCTATTGGTTAAAGAAGAAGAGGAAGACCCAGAACAAGATTCCTAGATAACATAGACCAAGATATGAGAAATATAGTTATACGAGCTTGGCGGAGGAAGGCGATGGAAGAGAATTCTTGGGGAGGATAGGACCCACACAAGGTTGGAAAGCCAAAATGATGATGATGATATAAAAGAATTGATATAATATATATATATATATATATATATATATATATATATATATATATTTCCGGTAGGTATCTATGGAGGAGTATCACCAAGCCGCCGCAAGCCCTTATCTCTTGCCGTACTGCTCCACCAAAGGCCGATCAGACACAGCAGTGTCGAAGTAGTCGAATGAGAATCGGCCGCCTGGCCCGCTTGGCTATCTGACCGACGATAACTTTTGATGCCATTAAGTACTTATAATGACTAGGTATTTACATATTTAATTCCGGATACTGACTATGAATGAATTACGATTATTGAGTGTCCCGATTATTAGTCTGTTTTCCTTTTATAACATCAAAGTTGTATTACATAAAACTATTTTGGTAACAGTGTATAGAACCGGAAATGGGAATTTTAAAGTTTTTCTAGAGCTATTTGAAAAGTTATTGGAGTTTTGCTCTGCTAATTTTTTAGAAATAATAATAATTGGAGATTTCAACATTGATTTTAAAAAAGCTTCTAATGAATTAAACAGTTTCCGTGATCTAATTTCTACTTTTGGATTAACCATAAATATTAATGAATTTACTAGAATCACAACTAGATCAGCAACTTGTTTAGATAACATCTTAACAAACATAAGCAGTGAGATAGTTGGTTGTGGAATTGTGGACCCGTGTATTTCTGATCATCATGCACAATTTCTCTACTTAAAAATAAAATCTGAAAAAAAAAACAGTGCTAATCCATACAGAAGACATATAACAAGTAATGGTATCCGGATGTTAAAACAGTCGTTAAACAACGTTGACTGGGCTTCAGTTGTTTCTCTCAAAACAGCAACAGAATTAGCTCAATTTATTACCGAAATGTATGTTAAGTTAACTGAAATTAATTTTCCATTAAAAAAATCACGAAATCATAGTAAAGCTCCAATTTCTTGGTTTGATGATGAATTAATAGAAATGCGAAAAAATCTTTCCACAGTCAAGATAATTGCTGATGTTACAAAGGAATATAGTGAGTATAAAAAATTTAAGAAGCACTATAAATCAACAATATCATTAAAGAAAAAACTGGCTTATGAAAATTTTTTTTCTAATTCTGAAAATATATCTCGTGATAGTTGGAAAGTTATAAATTATCACAGAAATAAATTTCAAAATAAAAATATCTGTCCAAGCGCGATTACATCAAACGATTTCAATAATTACTTTACTTCAGTGGCTAAACATATTAGAAGTTCTTTTAATTCTACAAATGAAAATGTAGCCATAGATTTTTTGAAAGATGTACACTCTCCTTGCAATTCTTTATTTTTATTACTGAAATCAGGAATGTTTTGCATAGATTGAAAAATTCACACTGCGCGGATTTTTATTTCTTAAACAAAAAAATAATTGTGGAAACAATCGATATTATTATTGACAAATTAATTATACTTTATAATAATTGTCTTACTGAGGGGATTTTCCCAGATGTTTTAAAAGTAACAAAAGTGCTACCAGTGTTCAAAAAGGGAGCTTTAGATGAAATTGGGAATTACCGTCCCATCTCAATCATTCCCATTTTCGGCAAAATTTTTGAGAGTATTCTAAATGTTCGTTTGGTAGAATATCTAGAAAAACACAAAATACTTCACTGTAACCAATATGGCTTTAGAAAAAAGTGTAGCACTACACTAGCTATACAGAAAATTGTGAGAGATATAGTTGATGGCTTGGAGGAAGGTCATTTTGTGTCTTTGACATTGTGTGACTTATCCAAAGCTTTTGACTGTGTTTCGCATGAATTACTGTTGGAAAAAATGCATAAGTACGGTATTAGGGGAAACACTCTTAATATATTTAGATCATACCTAACCAATAGAAAACAGGCAGTTTTTCTTAATAACAGCTATTCTGAGTTTAACACTGTCGAATATGGTGTACCTCAAGGTTCGATATTAGGACCCACTTTGTTTCTTATTTATCTGAACGATTTATTTCACTACACTTTTCCTATAAAATGTGTTTGCTTCGCAGATGATACAAGTCTCATAAATACTGATATTAATCAGAATAATTTAAAAATTAAAATAGATAGTGATACCAAGAAAGCAAAAAACTGGTTCTCACATAATGGGCTGATGCTAAATGAAGAGAAAAATCAGAATTTGATTTTTAGTTCTGATTGGAAGTATATCTTAAGAAATAGTGTTAAACTATTAGGAATCTTTATAGACGATAATTTGGATTGGAGTGCTCATATAGATTACTTAAGTTCTAGACTTGCTACAAGTATATTTTTAATACGCAACTTAGTTTATATGATTCCTAAAAATACCCTTAGAATGTGCTACTTTTCACTATTTCATAGCCATTTACAGTACGGAATAACTGTTTGGGGTAATTCTTCTTACGCAGATCGAATTTTTAAATTACAAAAAAGAGTAGTGAGGATACTTGCAAGAGCAGAGCATAGGGAACACTGTAAACCTTTATTTCTGGATTTAGGTATTATGCCACTACCTTCACTCTATATATATATATATATATATATATATATATATATATATATATATATATATATATATATATATGAGACGCTGATTGAAATTCATGCCAACAAAGGTAAGTTTAACGTAAACTCCAACGTCCATGATCACGATACAAGATCTAGAGATGCTATTAGAGCACAACGTTTTAGGTTGACAAAGAGCGTAAAAAATTCGACTGACGTTAGTTTGTATAACTTTTTGCCAGATGAAGTAAAAAGTCTTCACTTGTTATCATTTAAGCATAAAATCAAATCACACTTTTTGAAACATTGTTTCTATTCAAAAACGGAGTACTTAAGTACAGCTTTTACACAATAGTACTAGTTTGGACAGGGCAATTGCCTATTATAATTATATTTCATGTTTTTTATAATTCCACAAAGTGTGTTTGTCGTTTTTTTTTAACTGTTAATATTAAATACATACATGTTTGTAATGTTTAAATTATCAAAAAAAATTTATATGTTTTATAAGTATTGTCACTATTCCTTTGACTTTCAAAAACAAAACTATTTTTGTATATTGATTAAATAAATTCTATTCTATTCTATCACGTCATTACTAGACAAAGTTTGATCATATAAAATTGTGACTCTACAAGATTGACTTTAAGTATAACGAAATGTTATGAAACAAGACACGCATTTTATCCAATACGTGTGTTCCAGTTTTCGATTGAAAATAAATATTTATGACGATATAATATTTTTGATACTTCTTAAATGTAAATAGTTCAATCTTGCGCTGAAGAGTGCGCTGTTAAAATATCGAAATCTTTTTCAAAAATAAACTTAAGAACATTTTCCAAGCTCAAAATGTTATTTTTAAATTATTCTATCGTTGCTGTTAATTTAAGTATAGATGTTTATTAATATAAATATAAATGTACCTATAATATTTTATGTATATTACTGCTTGAGCTTACTCAAATTTTATAACTTATATTTTAAAGGTCTAAATACAGGGTTTGGGCAATGGATTAAAAACGTAATAACTAACCTAAAAACACCTTCTTATCTGAATTTTTACTCGACTTTAATATGACCACCCCGACAAACATCAAATACAATACATCATACAATGCAAATGAGCAAATCCTAAGGGATAATATAATAATTATATTATTATTAATAATATATATAATATAATAATTATAAGATACATAATATATATATATATATATATATATATATATATATATATATATATATATATATATATATATATAAATAATAAAGTTTTATTTTGAGGTTGCAGTCATTAATAGGGCAGGATAAGTGAAACTCTTTGTTCTTTTATCTAGCTTTCGCAAAATTTATTTGCTTCTTCAGGATATGCTAAAATATGGTATCAGTAAATACAATGAAATTAGAATTAAAGAACATTTTATAAAACTAATATAAATACTTACAACATGAGGTTAATCCATTAAATTTTTAAATTGACAAAACATTAAAACTTAAGTTATTCAAATTATATATTTATGTAAATACAATATTTTAATTTTATTTAATTTTATATATATTCATTATGACATTGATTATTATATTGATGTTTGAGTTATATCAGAAGGACACTCATTTCTGTTTATTGTATTTTTTGTTGTTGATAACTAACTCTCGATTGTTATTATGGTTACATACAAATTGGCGCCAAATATGAATATTTAATTTTTTTGAAATTATAGTATTTATAGTCAGAATGTAATTATAGATATTGCTTAGTTTATCAATATCAGTTTTTTTATTAACGCATTGATATTTATTTATGCATATCATTTCTAAGAATTCTCTTTTATTTAATTGGTTTTCACGTCTTAATATATTAGGTTCATTGAAATTAAATGAATGATTTTTATTAATTGCATGATCTATTAATGCACACGTATTTTTATTATTTCTAAGGTCACTTTTATGTGATGTTAGTCTGCCTATTAGATTTCTACATGTGTGTCCGCTGTATGACTTATCACAATTTTCGCATGGTATTCTATAAACTACATTTGAGCTTTCCATAATGCTAATAGGTGATTTAGTTTTTGTATACAATGATGCTAATGTTTTAACATTTTTAGTTGCAATTTTAATATGAGAATAGTTAGCACAGACATTAGTTATCACTTATCCTGCCCTATTAATGACTGCAACCTCAAAATAAAACTTTATTTTGAGGAAAGCTATTGGCGAACCTGGGGATTCAAAAATTTCAACAAACTTTGACCACTGAACATCGAGAACAAGAAACTAGTAGTTCCTATAGTACTCAGAAAAATATATCTACTGAAATCGATTTTGATTAGCTATACCAGTCATCTGACATTGAATATTTTCCTGTATCCGAGGAAACTGATTCTGCAGAAGAAACGAGAAGTCAAGAGGATATGAAAATCTATTTAAATATAACAAAAAATGATGGCAGAAAGAAATGCAGAAGATCAAGAAAAACACTAGATCAACCAAGACCAGACGCTTTCTCTTGTCCACAGACTTGTTCAAGAAAATGTCACAATATTGTAAATGTTAAAATAAGAAGATTTTTCGACCAATTTTGGATTTAGGTCGATGTGCTTTACTTAGCAAATATATTGAAGAGGGCAACAAGAAAAGATCTTACACAAAAGACCAAACATCAAGAAGAAGTAAGTCAAGAAAATACTTTATAGATGGCAATCTCGTTTGCAGAGAAACCTTAAATACACTTCAGATCAACCATAATAGAATCCGCGTAGCCTCAGATTAAATAAAAAGTAATATTATTAAAGATAAAAAGGGTGTACATAGTGGTGGAAAAAAATGCAATTGATGAAGAAAGAATTGAAAATATTAAGATACACATAGCGTCGTTTCCAACATAGGTGTCAAATTATTGTCTGTGATGCCCGCAATCAAACGGACTCCAAATTTTTAAATCCTGACCTGAATTTATCAACAATGTATTAATTCTACACAGATACTACAGATAACCCAAAGAGCTTGACAATTTTCATCAGTCAACTGAGGTTTAACTGTTATAGTTTATTTTTATGAACGAGAGAGTAATTAGCATAATTTTAACTGGTACCTACCAACAACTCCATGGGCGTGCTCAAGATTAATTGAAAAATTACTTTGAATAATTGTAAAAAATAAATGAATTATTTCAGTGTTGAAAAAAAATTTACATTTTTTTTAATTTTTAAAAATTACAAAAGAGAAAAATAGTTTTTAAAACCGTCTAAGGTATGTTAAATAGATGAATAAAAATATTAATATAAAACTTACAGCTACTTGTTACAAATCCAAATCAGATTCAGAAGATGAACTTTCAGAACCAAGATTTATAATAACTGGCTCGATCATTTTATCAGTAATATTGTCCAGCTTCCACATTTTTTCCTCTTCTTTAATAGTGTGATTTACTGCCTTTTCCCAGTTTTCAGGTTTTACATTATTTACGGCCTAAAAAAACAACTGTTTAACATCATGAATTTTAAAAGTGGTAATTTTTCTTGAAACTTCACTCTTTATCTGTGCCCATACCAGTTCAATCGGGTTTAATTCACAATGATATGGTGGGGATCTAAGTACTGTCATTCCAGGATTTTTGGCAATTTCATCAATTTCGTATTTTTAAAATTTTTCTTTATGAAGGGCACACAACGAATAAAGTTCCTTTCTTATAGATCCGGGATGGTACGTAATATTTTTTGAACTCAGCCAATTCTGCAAGTCTTTTTTTAACAACTTGGTTGTGGGCAGTCCTTCTATAAGTCTGGAGTGATAACTTGCATTATCCATTACTATTACACAGTTCTTAGGAAGAAGATCTATCATTTGTTCGAACCATTCTTGAAAGACATCAGCGTTCATGTCTTCATGGTAGTCACCGGTACGAGTTGATTCAAACGTTAATAAACCACCTTCAACAAAACCGTCTGAACTGCCAATGTGTACTATTATCAGCCTGCGTCCCTTTCCTGATGGTGGGTTTAAACCAGTAGATAAGTTATTTACAAAAGCATGCCTTTGACTTGTAACAGTTTCATCCTTATCATCTCGAACTGAGACAAGAACTTTATCCAATGTTGGAAATTCTTGTCTAAAGAAGAATTGATGCACTGCCAAAATTTATTTGGTGTATAACCCTCGTTGATCCATGTTTCATCAAGATAAAATATTTTTCTTTTTTGGTTTCTCATTTCCTTTATGGTTCTTAGAAAATGTCTTCTCCATATGACAATATCGCTTCTTTCTAATAAAATAGACTTTCTTTGATTCTTTTTCCAGCGGAAGCCTATTTCTTTTAAAAGTTTCCATAACGTACTTCGACTCATTTCTGGGTAATCCTTATCATCTCGAACTGAGACAAGAACTTTATCCAATGTTGGAAATTCTTGTCTAAAGAAGAATTGATGCACTTTCCGTCGAAGTCCTTCTTTAAAATTATATTCTATTTGAAATTTTGGTTTCCCTGGAGCATTACGTGGCATTTGAAAACTACCACATTTCTCTTCTTTAATAACTCTGTAAATCGTAGATTTCCCAACACCAAGTGTACTGCTAACTAACTCAACGGTCTCATCAACACTTTCACATAAACATTTGTCTGTAAATGATTTAAAACAATTAAATATTAATGTTTTTTCATTAACTGTTAAAGGTTAAAGGACCAATTTTTCGGCGTTTACACGGCACTTCCAAATTTTCCATAACACTAGTATACACAATAAACTGCACCTTGCAACTGAAGTACCTACTTTTAGTGAACTGTTAAGAATTTTGAATACGCCACTTGGACCTTCCTACAAAATGGAAAAACCCACTATCGCATTTTCTGTGGAATAAGTTTAGAAGGTAATTATCTAGTCAATTGCTGTCGTAGATTCCTGGAATTAAAGAATTAAATGTTTGATGAAATGCACTCATTTCAGATAAAATAAAACGTTTTATTTTATCTAAAGAATTAAACTTTATTTTGCAAATAGGTAGGTACTTATTAAACTTTTATTGGTTATATATAACCAATAAAATAAACATCTTACATTTCTTGCAAATTCATTAGTACCTGTTAACCTCCATCACTCCGACACTGGCAACCTTATTTAGGGATTAGTAACCCTCACAACTATTGTATTCTATTCTGCTCCAACCTTTATACCTGGTGGTCATACTCAATTTAAAATTGTTTTCCTATATACTTCTGTAAACTTATTGACAAATATCTGTTTTTCATTGAGTCACCCGTATCAACAGTTTAGGGATTTGCATACATAATTTATTGTTTTATTACTCTCTCATACATAAAAATACACTATAGTACACTGGGAACAATAAAAAATGCTTCTTCCAACCATGTCCACCATCTTGTTATTACTGGTTGAGGGGAAAGAGGAACATTGGAAAGTTTTATCTTGAAATACTGAATTCTTAAAGGTCCTTAGAATTAATTCTTGCTGCTACCTAATGAGAGGGTTGATTCAATTTGTTCAATTGGTGATAAAAAAGTTATCAAAAGCTTTTTTAAAATAGTCCTAAATACAGGTTAAGAAATTTAAAAATAACGTATGTCCTTAAAGTTTTGGCATAACTGTTGAGAATGTAATACATTTATATTGTATACACAGATATATTGGTGTAAGAGTAAGCGGAACGCACCCATAGTGTCATGGGTTGACATGACAGACAATAATAGTAATGTCAATGAGTATCATGTAGTTGTAGGTGGTAGTAAGAAGTATGGTGGCTTAAGTTAGGTTAGTTAATTAGTATGTATGTTATAGGAAATAAAGCCTTTTATAATAGTAGTAAAGTACGACTATTTATTTTCCAAATCCACACCTTAACATGGTAGCAGAGGTCCGTGGTTGGAAAGTCGTACCTTTTACAACAGAAAAAGTTTGGTGCAGTTTGAAAAAAAAGTGTGACACATGATGGCAGGTAGTAGTGATTTTAGAATACCTATATTCGATGGGGAGAATTATAAAATGTGGAAAAAACGTCTTATGCTATTTTTGAAAATGAAGAAGTGTGATGTTGTGGTAACCAGACCGAAAAATGAAAATGATGATACAAATTGGGATGACGATGATGTAAAAGCAATGAATTATATATGCGGTGCAATATCGGATCGACAGATGGAGTACATCGACGAAAAAACTACGGCGTATGAGATGATAAAGAAATTTGATAATTTATATTTGAAAGAATCAACGGCATTGCAGATAGTATGTAGAAATAACTTGGAAAGATTAAAATTGAACAACTATGGAGACTGTGCAACATTTTTTAGTGACTTCGAAAAAGCTATAAACGAGTTAAAAAGCGCGGGTGCTAGTGTGTCTGAAAAGGAAAAATTGAACTATATGTTAAACACGTTGCCAGAGTCGTACAGTTATATTGGTGATTTAATAGATACATTAAAAGAAGATGATCAAACTGCAGACTACGTAAAAACTAAGGTTATGATGTCCGAATTAAAAAATCAAAACAATGATTTTGGAAGAAAATCCAGTACATTTGTGGTAAATAAAGGTCGACAGGATCGATCATGCTTCCAGTGTGGCGAAGTTGGTCATTTCAAGCGAGATTGCAAAAATGGCGCCAATCAAGCGTCGGGTAATGGCGGACAAACTACAAGCAGTAGAGGCTGGTGGAGAGAAACGCGAGGTCGACAAGAAGCCGGAAGAGGAAGCTACGTCAGAGGACGTGGCCACTCACGTGGACAGCGCGGAACGCATGGAACAAGTGCACAGCGGTTCAACCGACAAGGACAGAAGAACGAAGAGCGAAACAGTGCTTCTTGGCTTACAACAGTAGCTCTTGGTAAGGATATGTCAGTTATTGCACAAAATACTGAAATAGGTAATGTAAATAATTGTATTGAAATAAAATGGCTTTTAGATAGTGGTTGTACAGACCACATTATTAATGATGAAAAATTATTTGATAAATGTAAATTACTTAAAGATCCCATTAATGTTTATTTAGGAGATAATAGGGTTGTAAAAGCTACTAAAATTGGAAATGTTTTAAGTTACTTTGATGCTTTTGGTAAAAAGAGTTTAGTAGATATGCAAAATGTTTTCTATGTTAAAGATATGAAATCAAATTTGATAAGTTATAGCAAAATAACAGAAAATAATAAGATTATTTCTCTAGGTAATATTTCAAAAGTTTTTGATAAACTTGGTAATATAACAGCAGTTGCTTTAAAAAATAATGGCTTATATATTATGAAAAGTAAATTAAAATCAGTTGAATTGCATGTAAATGTTGCAAATAAAGATATGAATAATATGAATCAAAAGGAAAAATGGCATCGTTTATTAGGTCATGTAAATTTTAAATATTTGAATATTTTATCTAAAGATCAGCTGTTGAATGGAATTCCTAATGAGTTTGAATCTGAATTTATGAAATGTAAGATTTGTATTGAAAGTAAAATGCATAATATTCCGTTTGTAAACAGTAGAAAAAAAGCTAAAGATATTTTAGAGATTGTACATACTGATGTTTGTGGGCCTTTTCGAACTACTGGGTTTAAAGGTGAAAATTATTTTGTTTCTTTCATTGATGATTATAGTAAGATTTCTAAAGTATATGCTATAAAATCAAAAGCAGAAGTATGTGATTGTTTGAATGAATATACGAATGAAAGTGAAAATTTGACTGGAAAGAAAATAAAGATTTTAAGATGTGATAATGGGAAAGAATATTTGAACAGTAAAGTCTACAGATTTGCAAAAGAAAGGGGTATAGTAATTGATAATTGTCCTACATATGTACATGAATTGAATGGGACTGCAGAACGGTTTAATCGAACTATAATGGATATGTCAAGATGTTTGTTGGCTGAAGCAGATATTCATAAAAAATATTGGCCTGAAATAGTTTGTGCTGCGGTTTATTTGAAAAATCGTACTTTATCTGATACAATTGAAAAGAAAACTCCATATGAAATATTTTTTGGACAGAAACCTGATGTTTCTAATTTGCGTTTGTATGGAAGTAAAGTTTTTGTACGAAGACCAGAACAGAAGAGAATCTCTAAATGGGATAAGAAAGCTGATATGGGAATTTTAATTGGTTATAGTAATGTTGGTTATCGTGTATTATTAAATGGCAGAGTCATTGTTGCTAGACACGTGGATATTGTTGAAGAAAACGTTAAGTGTATAGGTTTAGACTTTAATGAATCAGATAATGATAATAATGAAGAGTGTTACCCTGATAAAATTGATGAAAGCTCTGAAAATGACTCAATAGATGAAACTTTTGAAAGTACAAATGAAAGTATGGATGATAGTGTGAATAAAAATGAACCTGAGTTACCTAGATCTCACAGAGCCAAAAATCCTCCAAAGAAATTTGATGACTACTATGTATATAATAGTAGTATTTTTGTAAATATGTGTAGAACTGATATACCACATACATTTGAGGAGGCGATAAATTCTAATGAAAGTAAGTATTGGAAAACAGCTATGGACAAAGAAATTGATAGTTTAAATAAAAGTAAAACTTGGAAATTGGTTAAAAATGATACAAACAAAAATATTCTGGATGTTAAATGGGTTTATACTAAAAAGTCTGATAATACTTATAAAGCTAGATTGGTTGTACGAGGTTTTCAACAAACTGATGAAATTGATGATATTTATTCACCTGTGGCTAAAATGCAAACATTAAAGATTTTATTGTCATATTGTTGTCAAATGGGCCTAGTAATTGAACAAATGGATGTTGAAACAGCCTTTTTAAATGGTAAAGTAATTTCTGAAGTTTATATTAAACAACCTAAGGGTTATGAAGATGGAACAAGTAAAGTTTGTAAATTAGTTAAAGCTTTATATGGTTTAAAAGAAAGTCCAAGGGCATGGTATGAGTGCCTAGATACATTTTTGATAAATTTAGGTTTTGAAAGAAGTAATATTGATCCTTGTTTGTACGTTTATAAAATTGGAAATGATATTATTTACTTATTAATTTATGTCGATGATTTATTGATTTGTGGTAGAAATTTAAATGAAATTAAAAGGATTAAAATTTTATTATCAGAAAAATTTAAAATGAAAGATATTGGTGAAATTAAAGAATATCTTGGTATTACTGTTGATTATGATTCTAGTAAACATGAAATGAGATTGGATCAAAATAAATATATTGAATTATTAAGGAAAAAATATAATTTAGAAAAAGGTAAACTGTATAATACACCTATGGAAGTAAATTTAAAAATTGATAAATCTGATCATTGTGAAAGAAATATTAAATATAAAAATTTAATTGGTGCACTATTATACATAAGTTCGGCAACAAGGCCTGATATAAGTTTCAGCGTAAATTATCTGAGTAGATTTCAAAATTGCTATAATGAAACGCACTTTAAATATGCTGTACGAATTTTGAAATATTTATGCTTAACTAAAGATTTAAAATTGTTTTATAACAGAAATGAAAAAGTAAGTATTATTGATTGTTATGTGGATGCCGATTGGGCAGGTGATCATTTAGATAGAAAGTCTACAACTGGTTTTGTAATAAGATTGTTTGGTAATGTAATTTATTGGAAATCTAGAAAACAAAAAAGCGTTACAAAAGCTTCAACTTTTGCAGAGTATGTAGCATTGTCAGAAGCAGTAAGTGAATTGATATTTGTAAAAGAATTGTTGAAAATATTTGATATTGAAATAATAAAGCCAATTGATGTTTATGAAGATAACACTGGTACAATTAGTATAGCTAATTATGGCAATTTTACAAAAAATTCTAAGCATGTTGAAATTCATTATCATTATGTAAATGATTATGTTAAAGCAAATGTTATAAATGTGGTTAAAGTAGATTCTGATGATAATATTGCAGATATTTTTACGAAGTCCTTGGGCCAAGATAAATTTGAAAAATTTCGAAGTATGTTAAATTTGAATTAATGTAAATACAATGTAAATGTAAGGAGGCGTGTTGAGAATGTAATACATTTATATTGTATACACAGATATATTGGTGTAAGAGTAAGCGGAACGCACCCATAGTGTCATGGGTTGACATGACAGACAATAATAGTAATGTCAATGAGTATCATGTAGTTGTAGGTGGTAGTAAGAAGTATGGTGGCTTAAGTTAGGTTAGTTAATTAGTATGTATGTTATAGGAAATAAAGCCTTTTATAATAGTAGTAAAGTACGACTATTTATTTTCCAAATCCACACCTTAACAATAACATTCATTGGCTTTAATTTTAACCAAAAACCTTATAATATCTAATTGTTTACTGTCAGTTGAGATTTACATATTTGTGTCATATACATATTTAATATATTATTGATAATACATTTTCTTGTAGTAAAAATTTATAGTTGGTTTTTATTTTAGATTTTACTCAAGAGAACAAAATGGAAATTATGGACACATTTTTTGAACATTCATCCCATGAAGGACACTATATGAGTCCACACGCTGAAGGGAACACCGCGAATAAAAATATAAAAGTTCACACTAGTCAGGGACCTTACAATTGTGAAATTTGTTTCAAGAAGTTTTCTCGAATATTTAGTTTCAAAAGACATTTGATCATACACACAGAAGAAAAGCCTTACAAGTGTGAAATTTGTTCTAAGCAGTTTAAAGAAGCAGGTTGTTTGAAAAAACATTTGGTGGTGCACGCTGAGGAAAAACCTTACAAGTGTGAAATTTGTTTTAAGCAGTTTAGTCTAGTAGGTTCTTTGAAAAATCATTTGAGAGTGCACACAGGAGAAAAACCTTACAAGTGTGATGTTTGTTTTAAGCAGTTTAGAGAAAAAAATTATTTAAAAACACATATGAGAGTGCACACTGGAGAAAAACCTTACACGTGCCAAATTTGTTTAAAACAATTTAGCCAAGCAGGTTGTTTGAAGACACATTTGGTGGTACACTCCGAGGAAAAACCGTACAAGTGTAAAATTTGTTTTACGCAGTTTAGCCAAGCAGGTTCTTTGAAAAATCATTTGAGGGTACACACAGGAGAAAAACCTTACAAGTGTGAAATTTGTTTTAAGCAGTTTAGAGATACAAATTATTTGAAAATACACATGAGAGTGCACTCCGGGGAAAAACTTTACAAGTGTGAAATTTGTTTTAAACAGTTTAGCCAAGCAGGTTGTTTGAAAACACATTTGGTAGTCCATACTGAGGATAAACCTTACAAATGTGAAATTTGTTTTAAGTCGTTCAGCCAAGCAGGTTCTTTGAAAAATCATTTTAGAGTGCACACCGAAGAAAAACCTTTTAAGTGTGAAATATGTTTTAAGCCGTTTAGAGATGGTTCTTATTTAAAAATACATATGAGAGTGCACACTGGCGAGAAATCTTATAAGTGTAAAATTTGTTTTAAGCAGTTTAGACAAACAAGTCATTTGAAAAAACATTTTAGAGTTCACACTGGAGAAAATGTCTGAACCTCGGTTTCTCTTGTGCTGAGCAGTATAATCCACGCTCACTGTCTATATGAACGAACAGTCAAAGATGTGTTGAATTCTGCTTCAGAATGACAGAAAGAGCCCCTTGGCTATCACGAGCTGGTTATATGTGTGGAAACTTTTCTGAAGGTTCTTTGTGAAGTTGACAAATGCTAAAAATGGAAAATTAAGCAACACTAGTCAGCAATAGCATGTAGAGCAGTGTTTTTCAAACGTTTTTGCCCCGTAGATATTCTATGCACTCGAGGACAAACTTATTAACAACCTTGAAATGTATTTTTGTTACCTAATACATTGTTTTTAATTTAATTTGTTGTGTTTGTAATAACTGAAAAATAAAAACATACAAGTTTATTTCCTATTTAATTTCAAATACACATGATACAAATAGAAATCTTCTCCGAAGATTCAGTGGCGGTTCACGTGTTTCTGTTTCCATAACGTCTACCGGCGTACTTCCCAAGTATCCAATACTGAGTCGAAGACATTTGTTTTTTATTTTATCTATTCTATAAGATTTGTTTCTGCTGCTGAATGGTAAAATAAAGATCCGTAATCTATCCGCGAGTGTAAATAACAATATCATCAGCATATTGCAAAATTGATATAATATGTGGGATGTCAATAACTAGATCACTTGAGTAAATTATTTAAAGTATAGGACTTAATATACCACCTTGTGGCAAACACATAGATGTTTGTCTACATTGAGAGAATAAGTGGTTTTGTCTGAAAAATAAATTTCTATTACTGTATAGAGTATATAGTTGTTTAGATAGACTGGTGAATTTCCATTTGACACATTTTTTTATATGTCTAATTTCACGTTGTCATATGCCTCTTTTATGTCTAAAAATAAAGCTAATGTTGACTGTTCATTGGAGAGTGATAATTGAATATCTGTAACAATATTGGCCAGGTTTTCATATGTCGACTTTTTTTTTGAAATCCGAATTGAGAACTATGAATAAGATTATTAGATTCCAAAAAAAAAATTTAAGTCGTGATTTTATCATTCTTTCGTATGTTTTTAGAACACATGATGCTAAAGATATAGCCCTATATGACGATGCATGATTTTTTGGTTTTCCTGGCTTAAGTATGGGAACTAAAATGTAATTTTTCCATTGTGAAGGTATATCGACTTTATTTAACCAAATATCATTTAGTAGATTTAGAAGCAGTTTTTCCTGATATAGGAAGATTAAACAACATAGGATAATGTATGTTATCAGAACCTGGAGCTGTATTGGCAGATTTTTTGAGTGCCATGTCTAATTCTTGAAGTGAAAACTGGTTGGTGAGATAATGTCAACTAATACTATGTTCTCTTATATCTACACAATCAAGAAAGGTTGGGTCAGGGGATACATATGGATGGGTTAAATTGCTGTGAAATTCAGCAAGCCATTGATTATGATCTGATTGATTTTGATTAGAATATTTTCGATTTTTAAAATTATTTACCCTTTTCCATATATTCTTAAGAGGCACCGATCTGCCAAGAGATTTACAATAATTTTCCCAACTATCTTTTTTTATTTGTTTGAAGGTTTTTTTGCTATAGCATCAGTTCTTTTATATTCTCACAAATTATCTAGTGTGGGATTGTTCATATATTTATGCAAACTGTTTCTTCGTTTCTGTACTAGAAATTGACATTTTTCATTCCAACATTGCTTATTTTTATTTGAACATTGATTTGATTTAAATTTAGGGGTTTGCTGCATTTTCAGCTATTCTTATAAAAGAATTGTAATCACCAACTTCTGTTTTATTGAATTGTTCTTGAAATTCCATATAATATATATCCCAGTTTGCCTTTTTAATAATCCATTTTCTATAAGATAGTAATTTATTAACTTTGGGTGCTATATATATTTGTGTAATGCATGGTAGATGATCAGACCCAAGATCTTTTATTTTATCTGCTATCGACCTGACAAATTGTCAGGTCGATAGCAGAATGAGATTGTGAATAATTTCCTATGAATGTAGGTGATCCATCGTTGAGATATACAAGATTATTTCGGTAAAGAGCTTTCATAAGTGTTATTTCATAAATATTTATTGGACAAGCAAGCTATATCGATGTTATGATCATTTAACAAATATTGTAAATTTTCTTTATTTGAATTTGCCGATTTAAGGTTCCATTGACATAGAGTTATATGATCCATGTTCAAAAAGATTATTTAAACTAGTTTTAATAATATTTGTAATTTCGTTTCCTTGTATGTCTAATTTATTTTTGTTCTTTATTGTATTTATGGTTGATAAATGTTTAAGTTTTGGTTTATTGTATTTATGGTGTAACATATTTTCGGTTTCTCTTATGACATTTTCTGATTTATTTTCATTTTAAATATTGGACTGATATTGTTCTGTACTCAAAATTCCCCCTTTCTTAAAGGAAGATTAACTGAACTAATAGTGGACTGGTGCGCTGACAATGTAGGATCGGGAGATAAAGGATAAGATCTTTTACTTTTTTTGTTAAGTCATTGTAATAGCGATTTTACATTGTTTAATATGGTGCCTGTATGAGCCCATTTCTAATAGGTAAAATTATTTCTTTTTACCTATATAATGTTTATGAGTAAAAAATGACGTTTAATATTTTGCATATTTTGTTTATTATATATTGTTATCACAAAATTTATCAAAATCAGTTGTTAGAAGTCTTTTTATTTGCTAATTTCTCTGTTCTATTAAAAAGTTTTACCTTTTTAATAAATTTCCGGTAAACATTGACCCTCATATTTCTCTATATTCAAAGATACTACTGAAGAACCTTGTGATATGACTTGGAGTTACATGTTTCCTTGACAGAGTGTGTAGTTTAAAAGCTGTTAAGAAGATGCCATGCTCAAAGCTTGGCCAAGCGAGACAGTCTCGTTTGGTTCAATGTGCACATAGTCTTGTATCTAGACTGTCTGTCTGTCTGTATCTAGTCTTGTATCTGTATAGGTTCAATTTTTCGAGTTGTTATGAGTGTGTACACAGTTCCCATTTGGTTGGATTTGCATTGAAGTGTACCCATAAGAATTAGCGCTTCTTGGCTATCAAATGGATAAATATTTTTGCTCCTTTAAGCCTATATCGGTGCCACTTCTGCCTGAAATTTAGCAGTTATTACTACTACAGCTTTGGATAGAGGAAATAGACCCACTTTCTATTCTTTGTAGAACTATCAATATTATAACTATTACCCGGTAAGAGATTGTTTATAGACACAAAACTATACGAAATTTTGCGTTAAGTTGTAAGAAAGATTGTACATAATTAAAATTCGAATAAGAGATGCAAAAGAAGAAGCGATTAATTAAATAAAAGACCATAAAAAAGGGTAAACGCTTAACACGTCTTTATGAAATGAAAGATGAAGACAGTGACTAAAAAATATAAAAATTAAAACTGGGAATGGAAAATTAATGGATCACCTGTAAAATACATGGGCATAAGTCAGTTAACCAATTTGCATACCAAATAAAAAAAGTAAACAGAAAACTAATTTATTGTTATGATTAATTATTAAAGTAATTATGGTTTTAAAGTTACTGTTTGTGTTCAAACTGCAGACCACCTTCCTCAATGCACCTATGACACCGCTTATATACGCTGTTGCTGGTTTTATCAAAGAATTCTGGGTTGTTGCGGATTGCATCGAATTCCTCTTGAATTATTGTTTTCAAATGTTCATTATCACGTAATGGGGTGGTGAACACTTTGTTTTTGAGTACTCCCCACAGAGCAAAATCGCATGGCAATTCTTCCTCTTCTTATCTGCAAACTCTGGGTTATTTTCCAAAGAACCCTTTAAATCAATAAGCAGTTCAAGATAATTTTCTGAATTTACGCTGCCCTCAAAAAAATACGGACCAACTAGACCACCGACGGGAAGTCCAGCCCACACTGTTACTCCAGGAAGATTTAACTCATGTGCAATGGTTTCGTAAGAGTTTTCATCTGCCCAGTAAACACAATTGTGTCGGTTAATCCATCCGTTTAGTTTGAACTGCGCCTCATCACTCCAAAGAATTTGCTTATAAAATTGATAACAATGATAATTTAATTTCTTTAACATGTGACTTACACTTCGGCGAGATATACCTAATTGAAGCAATGCCCGAACTGTGGATTGCTTGGGCGTCTCAACAAATGTTTCCGCAACGAGTTCCATATTTTCATCTGTCACTACAACAGAAGGGCGACCACTACGCGGTCCGTCTAATACCGACCCACTTTGTTGGAACCTCTTATGCAACTTGTAAACCATCTGCCTTGTAGGAACAGGCCTATTTGGATACTTAGTAGTGAATTCGTTGAATACTATCTGATAATCTGCATGATAACGTAGGTACGAAGTCAACAGACACACTCTTTCTTCTGTAGTGCACATTACACGGGCTTGGGCTGTCATGGCGACGTGAACTCGGTGACCGACGACCTTGAACTAACGACAAGCGCCACACTCCTTCTGTTATTGCACCAATTCGGTACGGCAAGCACCATTGACGCGTCCTCACTATTTTTGAACCGAGTCAGACAGCGTTAACTGACTTACGCCCGCCACGGTATAGTAAAAGGCAGCAATTAATTTTGTGTTTTTATAATTCCGTTTCTACCAAGTTTAACAAATTAGATAGTGAATATTGTTCATCTAGTTTCTGTATCAAATTATCTAAAGGCTCACCACCTTCTAAAAATACTTTTAAATTGTGTACATTAATGCCTAGCCTATGATCGGTGATCCTATCTTGATTAAAATTATAAGTTCTAATTTTTTCGTTTCTGTTTCTGGTATTTACTTGGCTCTTTTTAGCTGCTTCAATTTGACTGCTTTGTGCTTCCACTTGCCTTTGGTAAAGTATAGCACTAAGTTTGGCCATAGCTAATTTTCTGTTTTTTATCTGCGATCTGTCAACTTGGCATTCCACAGCGATTCCTGTAGGAAGATGTACAATTCTAACGGCACTTTCAGTTTTATTAACATGTTGTCCACCTGCTCCTGATGACCTTTTTGTTTCTATTTTTAAATCGTTGGGATTAATATTGACTTCAATATCAGAAGGTTGGGGTAAAGCTATCACTGATATAGTACTCGTATGTATTCTACCTCCTTTTTCTGTGGCAGGAGTTCTTTGAACTCGATGGACGCCTGCTTCATGTTTAAAATAACGATACACTGAAGGACCAGTTACTAAGGCTGATGCATAGCGAATCCCACCTAAGTCGGTGTCTCCGTATTCTGTCATATCATATTGCCAACCTGTAACAAAAAATTTAAATCAAAATAAGAGATATGTTGAGATTTATATTTGATTGTTTTGTATACAAAATAAAATCTCTATTATGCTATGTACCCAATCAAGTTACTCATATTTACAAATTAAGCTCCTATAATTTAAACATTAATGTAACACACATACTTAATTTGTTGAAAAGACTGTTCTGAAACTATTTTCTTGTGGCATCTTAATGCAATTTACTGCTTTTGTTGAGAATAAGCTACAATTTAACTTTAAGGGGATTTCTACTATCTAAATTTGAAAAAAGACAATTTTTAAATACTTATTAAACTTTAAACACTATTAAACTTTAAAAATAACTAAATAAATAACTTATTAAACTTTAACACTATTCTATTTATGGTCAGTTTTTTCTATTCATTGTTCAGGTTTTGAGGTAAACAAAAAAAAAGTTTTTTGACACTTTAAGAAGTTGTTTTTCACCACTGCTGAGGGCGTGTTTCAAAAGTTGCATTTTAAGTTGAGAGACACTTTTCTGCCTTCCTCTATAAATTTTTTTTTAATTCCAACTGGATTCAATTCATGAGACTTAAAATTAATAAATAAATCTTTAAAAAGTTATTTTTTTTACATTTTTCAATAAATTTTAATAAAATAAAACACGTGCTTGATTTCAAGTTTTAGAAAGCAATTGTCCAGTGGTGGTTACACAGGTGAAACGGGGTGCAATGTTGTATACAAATGAGTTTTAGCTCAGGTGCTTACCATTATAAAAACGGCTATAACTTCGTTTCTATTTCCAATTTCTTAATAAAATTTTAGGACAGCATTTCGATGATACTAAGGAATATTTTTACGTAAAAAAACAAAAATCGATTTTTTGAAAATAAAAGTCTTCTTTAAATAAGTTTATTTGCCTTTCGAGTTCCACTTCGGAAATCGATCTCAAAATACAAAACTTAATGCTTTGTATTTAGAGAACGATTGACAAATTAACTTTAAAATAAGTCTCGTTCTTTTGTCTCAGTTTGGACGGAAACCCCATTTTATCTCTGTTAAGGCGATGCCCTTATCTCAGTATGGACCGAAGTTTTCCAATCCTAGTTTGGTGGCCCCGTTTTATTCAAGATTCGACTGGTGTTGAAGCCCACTATCAGTATTCATCCGATTAACAGATTATGTAAATTATGAGTACATTTTTCGATTCTAAGCCAATTAAGTGATGTGCTTTCACGTTAAGAAAGTTTATTTAACAAGAGACTTAATTAAGTTACGTTATATAAACATTTTTAAATCGATTTGGATTAACTACATAAATTTTATGTTCTTTGTATGTATTGAACTAAATTTTTATTTGATTGCATACTTATTTATTATAACACACAGTTAATCTGTTGCACAGACAACTTATAAGGACGTTTTTATGTTTTTTATGTGTATATTTGAGCAGTTTAAGACTTTCTTTTATGAGTTTATTAGCGTTCTTAGTTTACTTCTTAGTAATTTAGTTAACTATATGGTACATAATTAAACAAATTTCCGTATAATTAAACAAATTTCCGTCAAGACTCCTTCAGGTTGTATTCAATTATCTTAGCTGATAACATAATTATTGGATATAATTTTAAATTATCTTCGTTAGAGGTAGGTATTTACCTTATAATTTCTTATCTAAGTTGAATTTAAGAATGAAAGCTTTGGTTTTGCCCTTAAGTTTATTTGGTTTGATCATTGTGCGCTAGATGAGATGGAAGGCCGACGACCGTATAAAACAGCAGCCGCCGCACGAGAGAATTCGAATTCCGTCAGACTGTTGATCTGATAATAACTCCACTGACCCTAGGGTATTGATTGAAAGCCAACCGCTTCTACTAAAGTGTTGATCTAGTGGCAGTACATGGTCTTGGAGTATTGATCTGAGACAGACCTATTCTTTTCCGTGGCTCAGTATTGATTAGTTTCTTTCCACTCCTCGCCGGACCGAGTGTTGATCGGCCCGTTCCATCTCTATTCATATGACCTGCCCTTTTCCCTCTTCACTAAGCGTGTATCAACACACCGTAATTACCATTTCAATTTTATGACAATAATTGTATTTTTTTCCCCAGGTATTAAACAGTGGGTAGCCGAGCTGTGCGTCCAGACCGTAGCCGTAGGAATATCACTTGATTTTGATTGTCTTGATTATAACTTTATTTTGTTATTTATTTGTTCCAAATATATTTTTATTTTATTTAAACCTGATTTTTATTGAGTCTGCTGACTAAAAGAGCTAACCGTCACACACTTAAAATTAAAATAAAAATTCTGAAAACAACATCTATTTTGTAATTAATGCGCGAAATTATACCTTCTAATACAGTATTAAAAATTACACATAAAAAATCTTATTTGGTACACATTGTTTCCACTACTTAAGATGTCTTGCAGGCAAGTTAATGGTAATTGGCCATTATTTTTTATAATATTGCTTGTGTTAACTTTAAATTTTCACAATAGCAAGTAAAGATAATTCAACATAGTTCTATCTTATATTGTTCAACCAAATATTTATTTTATTAATATTAAAAAAAAATTATTACATTATAATTTTTGTTATTTTATTATTAAATTTCGCACCGAAATTTTATTATGGGTTATTATATAATTTTATGAAAGTGTTGGCAAAAATTTTTTTTGTAAAATACCTTACTTTTAATTGGCTTTTCTTTCTAAATGGTTTTCTTAAAACTGATTGAACATGGATTACCTACTACCTGACGCCACAAAAGGAATGTAATTTAAAACTGTTTCCAAATACACTTCTAAGAGCAAGAAAAAGCCTATAAGACATCTTTTAGACATCAGACATCTGAGTATTGTCAATTTAGTCATTATATTGTTAGAAGTACAAATACTAGCCCTGATGTTGGTATATCTCTTAGTGATAAAAACAAACATGAAAGATGAACAGAAAAGGTACTTGAATATGATAAACAGAAAGATTTTAAAACTGTTTCTTGTGGTATGTTTAACTTAAATATTATTTTATATGGGATTAAACTACAGTTGATTGTAATCAGAATTACATTTATGAATCATACATCATAGTTTATTAACTAGTCAGAAGACCCATTTTTGTGGATAGTTCTTGCTGAATAATCATTCATACTGAGTCATGGCGTTTTTTATAATCAGTTCTGTCAAATGCCTAGCAGCCCCCAGGAAATGGATTGTTTCCTGAGCTTAGAATCCACATCGAAATTTGTTTTTTTGAACCTGAGGGTCTTTGGCAGTATATTTTAGATAATTTTTGATCCTAAATGGTGAGTAAAGAATATTTTGTTTCAGAGGTTTACCCATCCAGGTGCACATTTTTTGGTCTTAGAAAGATGGTTAATGTGCATTTTTAGTTCCCTCAGTTTAAGTGGTGTTGTATTATCTACTGTACAAATTGCATGATGTTAAGTAAATGTCTCAGCCTGCGTCAAAAATAAGTTTTTAAATTAGCAATTTAGTCAAGTGTGTTCAAACCATTGAAGATTTTCCATATCTGAATATTTTTGTATTATTATTATCATCCATATTTAAGATGATTCACACTCCCTCCAAGAGGAAAATTCACTCATCCCAGATACCTAGGGTATCAAAATGATTGAGCTATGGTGTATAGAATAGTACAGCTTTCTATATGGTCTTATACAGATATTTACTTAGAACAAATTGTTTTGTTTTCTAGGTTTTTCAGAATAACACCAGTAGTAGATAGAATAATAGGTACTGTCTGGGTCCTTTCCATTCTCCATTGTTTCTTTATTTCTATTTCAAGATCTCTTTACTTGGCACTCTTTTCATTGTATTTAACACACAGACTACTTTTGTTAGGTATCACTGTGTTGTTTGTTATGTTAGTTTATTAACTAAAAGGAGATCTGATCAATTATGAGCTACTGGTTTATTTGTGAACACAGTGCAGTCTCAGTATAGCTTATAGTTGTTGTTTTCAAGCATTCTGCCAAGGATGTATTGATAATATGTGAGATAGTCGGTTTGGAGAAATCTCAGCTGGTAAAATGTTGGATGGATTCTTGGGCTTTCCATCCATATCAGCACTTGTTGTTTAGGACCTGTGAGTCTTTGACTGATAGGCTATGCCAACACAAAATTACCTGAATATATTTCAGGTAATTTTGTGTTGGTATAGCCTTATCCTGAATGGCGAATCATACTTCTATTTCAGGAAACATCTTTCCTGATGTCAACCAATAGTTTGACACTATATTGCCAACATAGTCTTGACTGACTTCATTGGGATGTGTTCTAACTAGTGATGAGAAGGTCATAAATGAACCATTCACAACCCTATTTCATACACCCTATGTATAATGCCTATGAATGACGCTGTCTAGTGTTTACGAAAGAACTGTGTGATCGCGACATGTTGCTTGGTCAAATTATTGCATGAACCGCGAACCACAAAAGATCGTTCAAACACTGATTTCAGTTTCCCAGAACAGCGAAACTCTTACACTGCAAAACTGTAAAATTATATACATTCAAATTGTCAAGTCATTAGTCCTGTAGTCTGCTCTGTTTATAAATTTGTAGGAAATAAAATCCATATTAATTGTTGCATTATCATTCATTCATGAAAATAACAATATGGAATTTGTAACTTTACTTAACTTTTTCAAGTATTTTTTTTTATATTTTAATGATGATAATGATAATCTAAAGATGATTTGGAAATACAAATCTACAGACTTGACCTTCACACAACAAATTTAATTATTCATATGAACAGGTCATTTTAATGAATGACCTGGGTCACTGAAATGAACCAGGTCTTCCCATCACTAGTCCTAACCAGGTGTGCATTTTCATCCTTAAAAAGGAGATTTCTGTGCAGCTCTGGTTCACTCAGTTTAAGAAGTTATTATAACCTATCTAGTTATAACTCACAGTTTATAACAACTCCTTATTTAAAATAACTGGTACAAGTGTAGTAAGACATAACAATGTCTACACAGATGAAATTTATTTCAATTAATTTTAGTTTAATCCCACATAAACACAATATTTAACTATTTTCACAAAAAATATCAATATATCTTAGCAAAACAGCATAGCCTGTTTGGTTTGTTGACAATCAAAACTTCAATAAAATGTAACATAACTTTTATCAGGAATAAGGCATGTAGCCACTTTTTAAATTTAAACACTGACCTGAGCCTAGGAACTATAATGGATCATTCAAAATTAGTATTAATTTATTATCTCTAAATATTTTTTTCTACATACTAACCTTTATATTCAACAAAATTACAGTACATATCAAACATTTCTTTAGCAAATAGCATAGCTTCTTGGCCTCCAACTCCAGCCTGAACTTCAAGAATAATAGAATTATGAAGGTCTTCTTTTTCAATAGGTATTAATGATTTTAATAAATGATCATCTAAATCTTTTAAATGATTTTCAAAATTCAATTTCTCTTCTTCAGCTAATTTCTTTATATCCGTATCTGTGTCTTCTAATAACTCCTTTAAATTATAGATATTACTTACTAATACCTTGCGATCAGTTAATATTTGAATTATAGGTTGTAATTCCATTTTTCTTTTATTATTGATGGCATCTCTATTTAAAATTTCATATTCTGTTTGTAATTTTTTAATATAATTATTCAAAGACGTTCCGTTTACTTTTAAGTCTATTTCATAATTAGGAACTGCACTAAACTTTTTCTTAGAATATATATCATTACCTCTTATTCCATTTAATAATTTTATGTACTTCAAAGATTTTCGAAACATAAACATTTTATAGAAATCATAGAAATCTTCAATTTCAAAATGATTTAAAATTTTCTTAAAAATTTAAATATACAGATATAAGGTTATTTTCTTCTTTCTTTGATTTCTGTTTTGTTTGACACAGAGTTGCCAGATGCGATTTTTTAAATCCCCCACTTGGAAACTGAAATTCCCCCAAATTTAAGCTCAAATCCCCCAAACTTAAAATTTTGTCGCATAATTACAATTTTTATAAATTTGAAAAGACTGTAGACTGGAACACACTGTACTATAATTTTTATACTATTTATGCTAAAACGATGGATTAGAATAATTTTTCATACTAAAACAATGACAACAATGTTACTTCACGATTTATAAAAACTCATGATACTATGACCACGGTTCCTAGACTTACTCGACTTACTAGAGTAAGTCTAGGAACCGTGACTATGACTATAAGATAAGATATTGCGCGTTTTTGTGACGTCATTGGAGAGTTGCACGTTCGAAATGTCAGTTTTTTTGTATATGTCAATAAATAATCTTTAATAAATAGTGTGGAGATATCCTTGTGTACAATTATTGTAATCATTAAACCTCTTAACTTATTTTCGTCTAGTAATTTCATCACAGAATGCATACAAATCTCATTTAACTTTAACAAGATTTCAAATTCTACTCTCCAATGACGGCATGCGCGAACCCGACCGAATTTGAGCTACGGGAAGATCTTATCTTGTTATTCATAGCACAGAATAATAAACAAACAGAATGCCCACTCTCCACGGAAAATTAAGTACGCGCATCTCCTTCGCGCAGACGTTCCGCCATGTTTTACGAGGATTTTAAAGGGAACCAGTGTTGTTTCTGTGGTGTGCATGGAAAAAAAAAACAGGTTTATTTGACTTACGGCAATCATAGACATACTATACAATTATATTAACAGTTTTAAATATAATATAATTAAACATAAATGTAAACAATTGCATAACCTCACAAATCATATGTTTGTGTCCTCCTAAAACATGGCGCGCGTGCTGAAAAACTTCAAAGGCGGCATCTGAGAGTGGCCCTTCTGATTGTTTATTATTCTGTGTTCATAGTATCATGTAAAAACTGATGTCACCAGTAATGTCACTTATATCACAGCCACCTAAAGTTACTTTAGATGGCTGTGCTTATACTTAAGACAGTTTTACATTATGCTATTTTTATGCTAGGTAAGAGCCATGCAAGACAGATCATGGAACTGCGCATGCCCACGGGCTATTTCCATGCAATTCCTGTGCTAGACGAAAAATTAGAACATGTTCTATTTTTCATGCTATTTTCTTGCAATTTATCGTTAAAATTCATGTTGCCAACATAAGAATTTATAATAGATTAATTATTTAGTATTGTTGTGTTTTGATTTAAATTAAGTTTATTAAGTGGTGATAAATAGATATACTATGTCTAAAGTTAATGTAAACACGACTGGGTGAGTCGTTGACTATGGATGATTGTTGCTACAACAGTAATATTCAACAATAACAATGTTTTCTTTTCTTTGGTTGACATCCTTCACCCTTTTAATAACCATAAATAGTATATATTTATTTTAGTACTTAATTATATTTATTTAAAATAAAATAACCTCAAATTGATAAATATTTTCTCTGTTGGCAACAATGAAAGTGGGATCTAAAATTGCACAGAAATATCTCTGATGTAAAAAGGACAAGCTAGGCAAGAGATGTGCCACAGACCACTAATAACTAGGAGGGAGGTAGGTGATCTGTGAGATGTGCCATGCAAGAGGGACTTGCATAGCCTAGATGTAAAGCTGCCTTTAAAAATTAAAATTAAATTTAAAAAACATGATTAGAAAATCGGACGTTATTGATTATGAGTAGAATTGGAACGACGAGGCAGTGAATCCCATTTGTATTAACTCATTAATTTCCAAATTTCTTGGCCTTCCGTTTTATTTATATTCTGTATATAACGTCACTTTAATCCACAGCCGATATAAGGAAGTATATATTTCTAAAACTTACATACATGACCACACGACGGTGGTCTATTAAAACAAAATGATCTATATATCAAAACTAAAGGGCTACATTTTTGTAAAATATTTAGACAAGTACATTTTTTGGGTGCCTTAGAGGTATCTACCGAAAAAAACAGATATGAATAGAATAGCCTTTTTTTCCAGTTTTATGTACATTGGCAAATTTATGACCACTGACCACCTAAAATCCTCCACAATTTTTCCCCCAAAAAATCCCCCATCCGTTTTAGCTCATAAAATTCCCCCAGACGCTTTGAAATTACCCCAAGAATGGGGGGAAATACCCCAATCTGGCAACTCTGTTGACTAATCATATACCTATTTACCTATGTCACAGAATAATAAGTTAATGTTTGACTGTCATATACCTAAAACTTTGATTTAGCTAAACAACAGAATAGTAAACTGTGATTAATTATCAGAAATAATAAAAAATAGTATTAACTTCTAAGCATTGGATCATATTTTAATATTTGAAGTTAAAAAAGCTGAATATATGTGAAAATTGTGAAATCAAGTGAAATGATAGGTCAAAAAAGAAGAAGAAAAAAAGTATGTGAAGACAGAAGAAAATAATCAAAACTGACAGTTATTGTCAAAAAGTGCGCGGTAGATATGTACACAATTCAGTTTCACTAGCTTTACTCAATTTACTCTTTACCGGAAAATAAACAATTCATAATGCCAAAGGTATTTAATTGAAAATATAATATAATCATTTTACGTCTGTAATATACGTTTTAGGATATCAGATCATACTTCACCCCAGTTTCAAAAAACAATTCAACACCATCCAAAGCGGTAGATCAAAAGAAAAAATCCAAACGTTTAATAGACTCTGATGAAGAAGACGTGATTGAATCTACACCGGAACCAAGTAAAGTAAAATCGTTCTCTAGTAAAAGAAAGCCCCATACTGTACTATTGAGTTCAGATTCCGAAGATGAGAAGGTCAAAAAACCAGCTAAAGAACCAACAAAATTAAAACCAATAAATATAGATGATGTTTTTAGCAGTAAACCCATACAGCAGGCTAAGATAAAAGAACTTCCTAAAGGTGAAGTCGTCAAAGTCGAACACAAGGACAAGTCGCATAAACATAAAAAGAAAAAGGTACACTACTGTATTAATTATACATATATTTATATAATATATTTTTTTGCGATAATTGGGAGAGGAAGGAATTAACTGTTTATTTACATCTCTTTGAAGCTGATCAAACAAATAAGACTATCTTCTCTCTAGAAATCAATGAACAAAATGTGCAAATACAAGCTATATAATTTACCCAAGACTTAAAAGAACATACTATTCACACATACATAACTCTATCCTAAAAGTGTGTCAGGCAAACAATCAACAAAAGCAATAATTAACCTCGTCCTATACTTATTAAACTCACATAATTTACACACACAAATAACTTTCCCTATGTACCTATAGCACAAACTAGGCTACTGAGAGGTGAAGTCTATCATCAAATCTAACTTAAATCCATTTTGTAACTCAGTGGCATGCAATTTCAAATATCAATTGATATTTAGAAATAATTACTCATTCACTACTTTTACACTTCCCTGGTTCATCTTAATATTCAGACTCGACTTTCGTCTATTTGCCTCTCCACCGTCTTAAAATTTTTCGGCCATATTGCAAGAAGAAGTGATGATAATCTTGAGAGACTTATAATTTCGGGAAACGTTGAAGGGCGCAGAAGTAGAGGTCGCTCACCTATTCGATGGACGGATCAGGTACAGAAAGCCAGTGGAAAAACATTTTCAGAATCCATGAGGGAAGCTCAGGACAGAAGCCGATGGAAAGAGATAGTGGCTCGTATTATAGGGAATCACGACACTCAGCAATGAGGAAACGACTGAGGAGGAGGAGGAGGTTCATCTCCCTGCTGAACTTTTTAAAAATGACAGATATACCATTTTGAAACATATGTGTTGTGAATGTCTCTTCAGCAGGACTACTTTGCTATGTCTTAACACATTCATTGCCGATTACACCTGGGTGATTAATATACATTCAATTCAATCTCACTCTTGTGCGACTGGCACTTTAAGTAAACATTTTAATAGCTATAAGGCATGTCGACTGAAACCTATATTATTTATGTGTAATGTTGGTTGCTTGCAGTAAGTCATGGAATTTCGACTTTGAATGATTGAATGCAGGTGACGTCATTTTGACAGTGTTTATAAGTATTTGATTATATTTCATTAGATAAATGTCAGGTAAACAATTATTTTGTTATTTTTGACAAGTTTGTTGTGTTTTATTGTTAAATAGTGGTAATTTTAAAATGGAAAGTCAACCGGGACCTTCTGGAATTAAAATAAAATTAACAAATAGGGAGCTGACTCGTCCACTAACGGTAGAAGAGATGCGACATATTTTAGAGTCTGACGACAATGAAAGTGATGATAACTTTTCTGTACACAGTGATGAAGGACATACAACAGACAGTGCGAGTGATACTAGTGACGAGCATGGAATTAATGATATACAGAACGCAATTACAGCAACAAATATGTCCAATTGTCCAATGATCAAAACACGACGTGGAGTGATAAAGGAGCTCTAAAGAAAATTAAGTTTGTGGGAACTCAATCATTTGTACCAAAAATGATTGGAAAACATCCCGTTGACTTTTTTAATTTATTTTTTGATCAAGAAATAATAAATTTAATTGTAGAGCAAATTAACGAGTATGCCGTCAATCTTTTTTTTTGGAGAACACACATGAACAATCCCGTATTACATACTGGAAACATCTGACAGTTGATGAATTGAGGACATTTATTGGCTTGCTGCTGCTTACAGGGACAGTTCAATATTCTAGATTAACCGACTACTGGCACATCGATTCTACAGAAGTTGTTTTGGCGAGTATATGTCCAAAAATAGATTTTTACTGATATTTTACCTGTTGGAGAAAATAACAAAGATCGTTTAGCAAGAGTACGCCCCATCATGAAGCACTTCAATAATAAAATGCAAGCTATTTATAACCCTGGAAAGCAATTTTCTCTTGATGAGTCCATGGTGTTATGGCGAGGACATTTAATCTTCAGCCAGTATATTAAAAATACGAAACATAAATATGGGGTGAAACTTTACATGCTAACAGAACCCAACGGATTAGTCCAAAAATTTACAATTTATAGTGGATCAAAGGATGCATTGGGCGGAACTGGTCATACCTCAATAGTAGTTAAATATTTGTTACAAGAAAGGCTACACCAGGGACATTCGGTTTATATGGATCATTATTATAGCAGCTATGAGTTAGCTTCAGACTTTTTAGAAAAAGAGACTTACTGCACTGGGACCTTAAATATAAAAAGAAAAAGTAATCCACGAGTTATTCAGCAAGTAAAACTTAAACCAGGAGAGAATAAGTCCTTATTTCGTAATGGCGTGCACATTGGTAAATGGAGATCCAAACACGATGTGATGTATATAACGAGTGAATACGGAAACGAAATTACTGAATCTCGAAATACAAGAATCCAGGTAACATTGAAACCTTTCGCAATTATTAATTATAATAAATACATTTCAGGCATTGACCAGCATGATCAAATGCAGTCATACTATCCATGTATCCGAAAAACATTGCGCTGGTATAAAAAAATATTTGTCCATATATTACAAATGAGTGTAATAAATTCGGCTATTCTGTTCAACAAGTACTCAGGGCAAACAAAGAAGAACATGTACGATTTTAGATTAGCCCTTTTAGAATCACTGTTACCACCAAAAGTTGACCCCAAGGCTACTGCAACCCTACACGAATTACAAAAAATTGATAAAATTACTGAGGAAGAATATAAAGCATTTGATCAAACATTGAAGAAGATGAAGAGTAGCAAGAAAAGAGTGTAAAGTTTGTAGAACTCAAAAGAAGAGAACAGCAACTATGTATGTGTGTAATGCCTGTGATGGTTCACCAGGATTTTGCGTTGAATGTTTTTTTATTTTCCATAAAGAATAATACATGTTCGTATAAATTCAAAATCACCTATAGGTGTAATTGGCACTGGCAATGAAATTTTCATTAGAAGAACCGTCTACACCTATAGGTGTTTTTTCTTATATACCGAAAACTTATATTTTTTAATAAAGTATAATAATAAACAGTGTTTTTATAGTAGTTAAACAACATTTTTTGATTTTATTATAACCGGCATCGCTATTGCGACTTTACTATAGTCGTAGGCAGTGAATGTGTTAATATGTGGTGAAAGTGAAATAATTACTAGTAATTAATGTACATATAGTACAAAAATATGTGGTCATCCTAACTTATTTCTATATTATAGCTAATGTCGGCTAATGTTGTGTGAGAATATGACAATAATCAGGTTACTGCAAGTTACAGCAATTTATAGGAAATCTTAAAGGGGCAAAATTAAGGACCTATTTTTATTACCTTTCTAGTTTGAAATTTGAAGTAATAAGACATTTTTAATAGTCCACTATTAAGGAACCTTTTATTAAAAATATGACAACAAAAAATACAGGTATATGGCTCGAATTGTTTCTTCATAACCACAAAGGGAATTTTAAACTAGATTACTTAGGCCTAAAATTTTTGGGATGATTTATTGTTTTTTGTATTAACGAGATGACAGGTAAACCTGACATATTATACAAAATGAAGATTTCTGAAAGGCAGATGTGTGAAGTATGGTTGAATTAAAAGATATTTTGTAAACAATACTTTCCTTATATAATGACGTTTTGTTGATTTATGAGCTAAAAGATAGCAAATGAAAATCTCAACCATTTTTGCAAGTTAAGTAAATATAATGAAGGAAATTATGGTGTAGAGGTGTACTCTGTACTATTAAATAAGGAAAATGTTAATTGAGAAACAACTATATATAGAGCAGAAGTGAGAAAGAAATACAAAGACAGTGACACTATATGCATTATATTATTAACTGAAATCTGGCAACAGAAACACCTGCATATTGGAAATTAGTCAATCTGTGTCCACTTCACAAAAAGGGAGGTATGATGGTGTGTGATAATAATAGAGGCAGCACCCTACTTATTATAGTATATAAAGTACTGTCCAACATATTGTACAAAATAATGCTCCTCTATGCTGAATCAATAGGGAAAGGACATCAGTGCAGCTTCCAGTTTAATACATTAAGAATGGACCAAATCTTTTGAGATGTATAGAAGTTTTGTGAACCTGACATACAATTCATTAAGATAGTACTGCTTAGATGGATGGGACATGTGATAGGAGAGGAATGTGCAACAGTCAGAAAAGTTTTTACTGAAGAGGGCCGATTGGACAATTAGCCAGAGGAAGACTCAGACTTAGGTATTAAGACAACTTAGAGAACAATTTTAAATATATTTGAGTTGTAGCCTGGAGAAGAGTTGCCAGAGACAGGGGCGAATGGAAGGATTGTTCTGAGGAAGGCTTTGGCTCATAATGAGGCTGTGATGCCACTGATAATGATTTTATGCTACCAATACTTATTAATACTTCATATATGTATGATAAGTATGTACACTTGTATGGATGATCTAAAGCCTACAAAAATAACAAACCCATACCAAATGGCCTGCATAGACAGACATTCTCAGTATCTTAACAAAATTTTACAATTATATTATATTGGTATATACATAAAAATATCCTGTGTGGCCATATCAGTTAAGTTAACTTGGTCTGTGTGATATATGTTTCCACTTCTTACTGTAAAATTTAGTTCAAATATGGAAATCCGATTTCAGGAGTGGCAATATATACATCTGTACCGTTTTTAAATAAAACGAGCGGTTCGAATTTATATAAATATATTTATTTATAACTTTACAGTTCGATACTATCTTATCAACTAAACTTAAATCCTAATTTCGTTACATATATATATATATATATATATATATATATATATATATATATATATATATATATATATATATATATATATACCAAAGTATTATGTTCGAGAATATTCGAGAGTAGTCCCACCTCTAATTCGTTATTTGACGGGTGGAAATTTACAGCGCTCGAAATATCGCCGAAACTCTCGGTGCTTCGAGATGGGACCGTTAGGTTAATCTGCGCTGAATGCATATTCGTAACACTGCTCCCCTCTTAGATATGAACGTCCCGATCAGGAACTCTGTCTATAGGCCCAGGATGGCGGAATCTACAGGACTCTCCAGCTCTGCATGAACCCCTCAGAAAGAAATAACAGTCTACTGTCTTTAAAGGACACGATCTCTTCGGATTAATGCAACACACAGTAATTCTTACACCGGTTTCTCGGAAGATCACTTCAATCATGCTTCTGACAATCTTCCAATCCAGATTATCTAGTGCATGGCCTATCTTGGGTAAAGCCAAGTTCTTAATGTCGTAATTGCAGACGATTTTCTTCAAATTAGTTAGAGCACACCATATATCCTCGTAGGTTGCCCTGTCTGTATACGACTTCCTGGTCACCATATACAGCAAAGATCGAGAACCATCTTCTAATCTCAGCACTCTTCCAACTTTAGGCTGCTGGTTTTTTAACTCGTCCAAGCGACCAAATTTCTTATAAAATACGGATGAGATTCCTTTAGTCATCTCAAGATCTTGGGCAACACAGTGGGATAGAGAGACGTTATGCGGAACACTAAAAAGATCCTGCTGAACTTCTGTCGTCACGCCGAATCTAGCACTCTTTCTCTCTGCGTAATTTGACATAAACTCGTTAAAGCTTGGTCGCCGGTTATCTTTGATCTCATGTTGAAGGATTCGTATTTCTTCTGTTTCATTTGAGCCAGCATAAGGTGCAAGACGATTTATGTGAACTACTTTTGGTTTACCTTTCGGCAACTTCTTAATTCGGTATATTACGTCATTTATTCTCTTTTTAATTTCATACGGACCCTCCCATTGTCTTTGCAGTTTAGGAGACAAGCCACGACGACGTTGGGGATTATAAAGCCAAACAAGATCACCTACTTCATAGCTTTCATTCTTGCATCGAGAATCGTATTGATCTTTCATTCTGTCACTGGCTAACTGGATGTGTTGTCGGGCAAGTTCATGAATGTTGTTCATTCTTAACTTTAGGCGGTCGACATAATCTTCGCTTGCAACATGTTCTTCGGAAGGTCTGCAGCCAAACTCTAGGTCGCAGGGCAAACGAACTTCACGACCTAACATCAGGCAGGTTGGAGTCTGGCCCGTAGTTTCATTCACGGCCGAGCGGTAGGCCATTAGGAATAAATGAATGTGCTGGTCCCAATCTCTTTGATGTTCTGATACAACTTTGGACAGGTGTTTACCCATCGTTCGGTTCATTTTCTCGACCATTCCATCTGATTGTGGATGGAGGGGTGTCGTTCTGGTCTTATCGACGCCAATTAATTTACAAACGTTTTGGAAAAGGTTTGACTCGAAGTTTCGCCCTTGGTCGGAGTGGATCTCCAAGGGAACACCGAATCGGCTAAAGAATTCTTTAACCAGTACCTCTGCAACGGTAGCAGCTTCTTGATTTGGTAGCGCATAGGCCTCAGTCCATTTCGTAAAATAATCCATGGCTACCAGGATATATTTATTTCCATCATTTGTCTCTGGAAGTGGACCTGCAATGTCGATTGCTACTCTTTCCATAGGACTACCAACATTGTACTGTTTCATGGGTGCCCTCTTTTTACCAACTGGACCATTACTGGTTGCACACAGTTCACATTTCCGGCACCATCTTCTTACATCATCTTTACAGTTCACCCAATAGAACCGTTCTCGAACCTTTTGCAGAGTCTTCGTAATACCAAAGTGTCTACCTGATACACCGTCATGCAACTGACGTAATACTTCTGACACTTTACTTTTAGGTACAATCAACTGAAGCTTAGTTTCTGTACCATCATCGTTCTCAAAGGTTCTATAAAGAAGATCATCTTTCAGCACTAGGCAATTCCATTGGCTCCAATAACACTTGACTTCAGGACTACATGCACTAATGTCTTGCCAAGAAGGCCTTTCACTTCGACGCATCCAATCCAATACTCTTTTTATACATGGATCATCTGCTTGAGCGTCTTGTAGTTGTTGAGGCTGCCATTGATCATTAATGACGGTGGTTCGTCTCACGGGGCAAAGTCTTTCTTCTAATTTAATACAGTGATTACAATGTTCACTGCACGGCCGCCTCGAAAGCGCATCAGCATTTAAATGAACTCTTCCAGCCCTGTGTTCGATCTCGTAATCATATTCTTGTAGTCGTTCTAACCATCTTGCCATCTGTCCCTCTGGATTACGGAATTGTAGGAGCCATTTTAGAGCAGCGTGATCCGTGCGAAGAAGAAACTTTCTGCCATACAAGTATTTATGGAAATGCTCGCAAGCCTTTACTACGCCTAGCAATTCTCTCCTGGTAACGCAATAGTTTCTTTCTGGTTTCGACAAGACTTTGCTAAAGTAAGCGATGACTTTCTCCTGCCCATCTTGGATTTGGGAGAGAACAACTCCTATTGCACTGTTGCTTGCATCGGTATCCAAGACAAATTTTCCTGCTTGCCTAGGGTAGCTTAAAATCGGTGCGCTGACCAGAGCCATTTGTAAGTGTTCGAAAGCTCTTTGACATTCTTCGCTCCATGTATATTCTTTGCCTTTTTCTGTCAACTTTGTTAATGGCTTGGAGATGTTGGCAAAACCTTTGACAAAACGTCGGTAATATGTACATAGGCCAAGAAAACTTCTAATTTCGTGTTTATCTCTCGGTACCGGCCAATCCTTAATTGCTGCAAGTTTTTCAGGATCAGCTGTTACACCATTACTTGCTACAATATGTCCCAAGTACTTCACTTCTCGTCGAAACAAGTGACATTTCTTCGGACTCAACTTCAAGTTTGCTGCCCGCAATCGTTGAAAGACTTCTGTCAAATTATTGGCATGTTCATCGAAGGATCTTCCTACTACAATTACATCATCCAAATAAACCAGGCATGTTTTCCATGTTAGACCTCTTAAAACTGCCTCCATTAATCTTTCAAATGTGGCCGGGGCATTACATAAACCAAAGGGCATAACTGTGAACTGCCAAAGCCCTGATCCTATCGAGAATGCGGTTTTCTCACGATCAGCTGGCTCCATGTCTACTTGCCAATATCCACTTTTTAGATCGAGTGTGGAAAACCAACGAGAACCAGAAAGTGTATCCAAAGTATCGTCTATTCTCGGCAAAGGATAACTATCTTTTTTAGTTACCGCATTGAGCTGTCGGTAGTCAATACAAAAACGTGTTGAACCATCTTTCTTCTTTACTAGCACTACTGGTGATGTCCATGGACTGTTCGATGGTTCAATTACCCCTTGTTTGTTCATATCTTTGATGATGTCTTCGGCTTCATCTCTTTTCGCAAATGGAAGTCGTCTAGGTTGTTGTCTGATTGGCTGAGCGTCTCCGGTATTAATTTTATGATTTACTATGCTTGTTTTGCCATTATCCTTCTTATCAATGGCAAAAACATCTTGAAATTCTATCAGCATAGACTTCACTTTTTTAGTTCGTTCATCATCAAGATCTTGGCACGTTTTAATCAGCGTCTCAACAAGCTCCTTTGGATACTTAGATTTCGACGGTTTCTCATTAGTCCTCATGGAACAAATCGAAGCCACGGGAACACACTGTCCGATCAAAGTTCTTTTACTTAACTTAATAGCAGTTCCCTTTAAATTCATAACTCTTACAGGAACGACATCTCGAATTCTCACCAAAGCTTTTGCCGTTAGGAACTCGGCATTGTTCACATCTTCGACCATCCTTAAACTTCCCTCTCGGCAGTAACTATCAGGTCTGGCCATCAAAATTTTCTCACTATTACCGGGTATTGTTACGTCACAAGTAGTTATTAAGGTGATAACATCTTCTTTGTCTTCATGAAACGGTAACTCTTCACCACCGATCTCGAGAACTCCATCCTTGACATTCAATACAGCCCCAACTTTCCGTAGTAAATCCATCCCTAATATGAACTCGTCGGAGATCTCTGCAATTAATACTCCATGTTTTACTGTGGTCTGGCCAATGGACACTGACATATTAGCCTCGCCATATGTATTAATTATCTCACCAGTTGCTGTTCTAAGCTTTACTGTTGCAGGCGATAATTTAAGATGGTCTCGTACTACTTCTGGCCGTGCTATAGTTCTTGTTGCATCTGTATCTACCAAAAACGATATACATTTATTATTAATACGACCTTCGATGTACAAGCTATGAATTCCACCGGAGGACGTAATGTTCACAGTTACTATGGGGGCTGTGTTTCTCGAGGTCGGCAGTTGCCCCTTAGTGTCGACCCGTTCTAGTTTTCCGACTGTTGTATCATTTTCTTGCAATTACGGCGAATGTGACCTACGTCACCACAATTCCAACATCTGGGCTCGCGTCTCTTCGGCATCGTGTTATGAACTATTTTTCGTACCATTTCTTCTAGACGTTCATCGTTTGGTTCGTCGCCTTCTTCAATGGTTCTTACTCGATGGCTCCGTGAAGTTTGACTAGCTGTTTCATGTTCTAAGGCAATAGCGAGCGCTTCATCTAGAACTTTCGGTCTTGCTAGTCGTAAAGCTTTCTGTAATTCACTTTCTTTTAACCCATTGACGAAGGTATCTACGGCAATTTCTTCCAAAATGTTGTCTGGTACCTCCGGATAAGCCAACCTCACTATACGAGCAACATCTGCTTCAAACTCTTGCAAATTCTCACTTGCTCGTTGAGTTCTACTTCTTAGTTGCGCCTTGTAGACTTGTTGTAGATGGGCATCTCCGTAACGTTTGTCTAGTCGAGTGAACAAGGTCTGGTAACATTTTTCTTGACCCTTAGGAATCGATCTTAGGATATCTGCAGCATCACCTCGTAAAGCAGCAGTCAAGGAAACAGCTTTTTCTTGTTCTGTCCAATGATTGGCTGTCGCAATAGCTTCAAATTGTCTAAGGTATATGGACCAAGAGGACTTTCCATCAAATGGTGGTAATTTGAATCTCATATGATGTGTCATTTCGTCTCTAGGAGATTCTTATTTCACTACCGGATCTAAAGCTACCGTATTAATTGGTGGTAGCACTTTCGTGTTAGTTATCATGCTCTCTAACTGTTTGATCTTCTCTTCTACCTTATCGAATGTTTTAGAAACTTCTTCAAATTTCTCATTATTTTGATTACATACATCTTTAATTATTTGAGAAGTCTCGTCGAATCTTCTAGATACATTTTCAAATTTCTCGTCATTTTGTCTAGCTATTTCTTTAATAATTTGAGACGTTTCATCGAATCTTTCATCATTCTTTCGAGAAGATTCTTCAATCATTTGAGAGACGTTTTCAAATTTTTTATCATTTTTTCTGGAACTCTCTTCGATCTTCATTAAAACTGCTTCTTCTGCTGATTGAAAATGGAATGTCTCTGGGTCATCTTCATTCTTTTTAAGGACAGTCTTTAGTCGTTCTTGGAGACTCTTCTTGGACCCGCTGCAGTCTTCATCGCGTTCTTCTAGTTGCTCACGCAACTGTTTCACTGAAAGTTCTACTAGCAGCATCTTTGGTCAGACACACACGTACTTTTTAAATGTTCTTTCGTACAACGATCACTACTGAACTACGCGGATGTTCCCGACAAACAATACTTTTCAAAAGTTCAAAAGTCTTTTCCAAAAATCACTGTTGAATTTATATTCAAATCAATTGTCCTCACACGGTGACACCAACTGTACCGTTTTTAAATAAAACGAGCGGTTCGAATTTATATAAATATATTTATTTATAACTTTACAGTTCGATACTATCTTATCAACTAAACTTAAATCCTAATTTCGTTACATATATATACCAAAGTATTATGTTGGAGAATATTCGAGAGTAGTCCCACCTCTAATTCGTTATTTGACGGGTGGAAATTTACAGCGCTCGAAATATCGCCGAAACTCTCGGTGCTTCGAGATGCGACCGTTAGGTTAATCTGCGCTGAATGCATATTCGTAACACATTAAACATTGATTAGTTAAAAATATAATGTTTATTACAATCAATAATTGTGGCTTATTCCAATATAAACATAATATTTAACTTAGAAATGCCATAAGAAAGTAGTCACAATTCTTCGTTTATTAAATCTTAAATTATGTGTGTTTATGTGGCCAGTTTCAGAGTTTACAATTTTTAATCTCATATGAGGCCTATGAAACTAAGAAAGGATTACAGTATAAGAGACATATCAACATATTCCTGTTTTAGTTAATTGAGTCACCATAAAAACCTTCAACGACCAGTAACCTATTTTAAAGAATGTATGTAATTATATGTAATTGTATGTATGTAACTATAATTTTTTGCCAAGGTATGTAATTATATAAAAATAATATCTATATAAATATGGCGTCACATATATGGTGTGCCATATAAAAAAATATAACTTTGATATAGCACTAAAATTACTAAAGTTTTTATGGGAAAATAATTGTTGCTTTTACTATTTTCCATATAATTTAATTCTATTTTTTATTTCATTTCAATTTGATTGATTGAATGATTTATAAGATATAAAATAAAATATAAAAAGTTAATGAATTAAAAAAAATAAAAAATTTCTCCCATGCGGGTAAGGGATCCTCGGTCCCCTGCGTGAGAGCCGGGAAACTCACCGCGCGAGGTTTAAATAATCGTTAAATTTTCTGATATTTTTCAATTTTCTGTGCAATTTATTTCAACTTTCTTTCCGTAAGAACCTTCTACACAGTATTAGAAAACTTAAAAAAAAAGATAAATGAAATTGGTAAAGTCGTTTTCAACTTATGGCGTGAAATAGGGAAATATTGATTTATTTTTATATACTAAATTGAGTGATAGCTGTTAATAAATAAATACTATGAGATTTTGTTTGAATAGCTTTTATATACAGGGGTGTCGATATTATGTTGTGTTTTGTTGCACATTTGATAACTGGTAAAAGTTTTTGTTTAAATTTTTTCTTTATAATTTCATCTATGCAGGGTGTTTCATGACGAGTGTACACTATCTATATTAAGTTTTAAATGTTGTTTTTCTGGAAATTACATTGATATCTAATTTCTAAATGTTCACCAATAATACGCCATTTCTTTAAACTACAAACCTTATTAAGTCAATAATTTCAAATAAAATACCCTGTATTTTATATATTTCTTTATTTATTAATATATGCGATTACTACATCAAGGATTTTAATGAAAAAAGAAATCAGTTGTCTTTCAAATAAAATTCAGGTCTCTATACCTAAAGCCTAAAGTTAATACTTTTGGAGATCATCATCAATCAACCAATCGCGTCCCGCTACATGTTTTATATCATCGGTCCATCTAGTTGGTGGTCGCCCTCGGCTTCTTTTATAGTTTCTGGGCCTCCATTCCATAATACGTCTTGTCCACCGTCCATCTTGTGTTCTGGCTAAGTGCCCTGCCCAGTTCCACTTAAGCACCGTGGTTCTTTCGATGACGACTTGAACTCCTGATCTTTGCCTGATTTGTTGGTTTGTTATGTGGTCTCGAAGGCTCACGTTCAGCATTGCATGTTCCATGGCTCGTTGTGTAACTCTGAGTTTATTCGCAGATTTTTCGTGAGTGTTAAAGTCTCTGCTCCATAAGTTTGTAAAGGTAAAACACAACACATTGGTTATAAACCTTTCGCTTGAGACACATGGGAATTGAACTTTTTAGAATATGACTTAATTTGCCAAATGCTGCCCATGTTAGGCCTATTCGCCTTTGTATTTCATGTGTTTGATTGTCTCTGCTTATTTTGATTTCGTGTCCCAGATATTTGTAAGTGTCTGTTTGTTGTATGGTATTATTGTCAATAGTTGTATTTCCACTCATTACGAGATTTGTTATAAGTTTAGTTTTCTCAAAGTTTATCTTTAATCGTGCTCTTTCAGACAGACTTTTAAGCGAATGCATCATAGAAACTGTATCGTGTAAGTTATCTGCGATTAATACAACATCATCTGCAAATCTTAGGTGATTTAATTTTTCTCCATCTATATTGATGCCCATATCTTGTCATTGAGTGCTCTTAAATATTGACTCTAGAGCTGCCGTGAACTTTTGGAGATAATTGCGGTTTAATATTAAAGATATTTATTGTTTTAATCTAGTAGGTCATGTATGAAAATGCCATAATTGTCATTGTTTGTGGTTATTGGCACTTTTGCAAAGTGATAGACATGGCTAGTTTAGAATTATACAATAAAGAATGCATACATTTACTTTTTGTATGGAGAATGTGCTTCATTTGCTAAAAGATATCAAGATCGACCAGAAACTACCCGTGATACTGTGAACAGATTACCTGAATATTTAACACATTGTGGTTGTTTTCAACACAGAGTTACAAACAAAGCCTATTGTTGATAACAGCGATTATACAATTAATGTTCTTGATTACTATGGTGCTTATTCAAAAGCGTCATTATGTTATTCAGTGGATTAAAAAAAACACAAAAATTGCATCCCTATTCTTACACCACACGTTAAAGTTTATAATATAACAGTTTGTAATAAAATACTATTGTTTGTAACGATGAAATAATGTCATCCCTATTCTTACACCACACTTTAAAGTTTATAATATAACAGTTTATAATAAAATAATATTGTTTGTAACAATAAAATAATGTAATAGTTAATGAATTTTTGAAGAATATTATATGGGTGGCGAATCAAAATTTACAATAAATGGAATATTTAACAGGCACAATTCACATTACTGGAGAGAAGTAAGTCAACATTTAACAAGAGTAACAGGTTTTCAGGAGCGATGGGAGTTTAAAGTGTTTTGTGCAATAAAAGACAACAGGTTGTACTTCTCCACTTTTATGATGTTAACTTTATGATGTTAACTCTTTTTTTTTGGGTGAAAGATATCTCAATATATTTAAAGTAAACTTACATAATCTTCATTGTTAATTCTATTCGAGCCATTTCTATCACTTTGTAAAAATACCAATAATCGCAAATAATGACAGTTATGACATCTTCATACACAACCTGCTAAAATAAAACTATAAAAATATCTTTTCCGCAAATCGCCAGGAAATTTTGACATTCCTGTCAAAATTTCTTGAAGAAAAAGTCAGGACTTCCTTACTGTAAGGAAATGTCATTTCCTTACTGTAAGGAAATGATATTTCCGTACAGTTTTTAGTGTTCTACATAAAGTTTGACAATTCAACCTCAATACGTTTCCATAGTAACCCAAGTAATTTTATTAGGAATTTCAAAGCACCATTTATTTGGGAATAAAATTATCGCGTTTTTTTTTTAAATCAATCAATATCTGTCGAATTTTTAAACGATTTGCGGAAAAATAGTATGTTTACCTCGTAGGAAAAGCCACATTCCTGGACTCTGTGTAGCTAAGTCGAGGCGCAAGCCGAGACTTAGCAATCTTCACAGTCGTCCAGGAATGTTAAGCTTTTCCTACCCGGTAAACAATGTACTATACCTTTAACATTAAACCGCAATTATTTCCAAAGTATTAAATTTAGGTATAGGGAACCCTAATAATATTTGAAAGATAATTGATTTCTTCTTTCACTAAAATTATAAAATACAGGGTGTTTCATTTAAAATTATTGACTTACTGTAGTGTAAAGTTTAAAGAAAGGGTGTATCATTTTTGAATACCCTTCGAATTCGATTTCGATGTAAATTCCTGAAAGTGTGTTACTTACCTAATATCTTTGTTTGCAAAGTTTTTTAAAACATTATGATTAAAAATGGATGAGATGCTAACTTTGAAAAGTTTGTCTCTAACTTAAAATTTTTGAGAGAAAAAATAAATAATTAAAAAAATTTGAAGTTTTGACCTATACTACCTCATACACATTTGTTAAAAATGAAATGATATACAGAATGTTCCATTTTAACTCAGAAAGTTGCTATTGATTTCCGGTATAAATGAAGTAGCATGTCCATCAAAATATTTTGTAGCTTGTAGTCCTCATAAACCAATTTTCATAAATATTGTTTAAGTAGTTTCCAATATACAGATAATGTAACCTCGTGGTGAAACACCCTATATGGCTTACCGCAACTGTGGAACGCTTCTATTCTTCATGTCTGTTTGAATTTAACCTCCATCATTTACTAATAAAATGGCCGATTATTGGAGGAAACAATATGCTGTGTATAAATGACTGTCTACTAGTTTCAAATATCAAACAATTTCTTTCAATATTTTAAAAACAGTATTCAGTCTCACATGCTGTAGCGAATATGTACTCCTTTGTGATCCAGCCATAGGATATACCTACTTCAGGGATTTAGTGTATCTGCCTATTTGAGTAAATGGTCTTTTCCCTAACCCATAACTCGAGGAAACCACATCGAAATCCCAGTATTATCCTATCCAAACCTCAAACTCCTTTACTGCATACCCACCATCTTCCAACCCGCATGGGCCAGCGAGGTTGATTATTGGCCAATTTCCCCAAAGTTTTACGTTTACAGACTACACATGCTGCAGCAAAAATAGCACATATGAAGTGGAACTGAGCTTGACTCGGGCATATAGAGGTACAGTTGATTTCTGATACATAAGGGGGTTACAACAAATAAGATTTACATGGCTCAAGATCTAGCACTTGAGGAATGCTCAGAATGAGGAGTGTTCAGACTGTGTGAATATGATTCATTCTCAGAACTTAATTTAAATATTTTCTTTTACTATATTTTAAAAATACTTGTGGCCGCATATATTCGTTTTTAGTCTTAAAGTAACATTTTCTATAAATCTATAAAAATAATAAATAGTCTGTGACTGAAAATTCGAGTCCTTCTTGTCTTTGAATCAGGAATGTAACTATTAAAAGATATCCTTTTTACTAATTTATTACACCTGCAGGCACCGGCATTTGCAATACATAAAATAAACTATGTTATAGAAATGTCCAACTACATATATTACAATAATTTACATGTAAAATTTACCTTGTGTAAGTGTATTTCTTCATGGACTTCACATACAAATTCTACATATTTCTCCAAAAATCTTTTTGGCTTGTATCCAATCCCTTGCTTTTGTTTTAAATGCAGTCAACATTTAGAGCTAATTTGAGTATATTTTTTGTAGAAATGTGGTGTTTAACTTAAAATAAATAAACCAGATTAATGAATTTCAGTGTTGCGAATTTCTCAAGAAAATGGGTACCAAGTATGTTTTCAAAATATTTATAAATATATGTTTTTTAAATATTAGTTACCTTTTTTACATAATTGTTGCCAGCAGTCGTTTTTGACAAAACGTAAATCATTGGCAAGCAAAATTTCTCATTTAATGATTGTGTAGAATTGTAGGTTTAATTTACTAGTGATTACTTTCAATTTTTTTATTTTATTATTCGTATGTGATCTTTTCATATCCATGTAAAAATGTTAATATTTTAGACTAAAACAGAAATAGGAGTACATGAAGATGAAGCCTTTGAAAAAACTCTCATGGAACTGGATGATGACTTACTTGCAGATAACTTGGATATTTTGGATAAAACAGCAGATAATGCATTAAAGATAGAAACTGAACATAAGGAAGAGGTAAAGACCAAATCTAAAAAAGATGCCAATAAAAAAGATACCCCAGATAAAGATAGTAAGAGGGAAGAAAAACATGAAGACAAAATTAGAAAGAAAAAAATGAAAACTGAAAGTGATGTACACACTGATGAAGATTTTAGTAAAACATTGAAAGATCTGGACACTGAAAGTTCAAATAGCAATAAATCTTGTACAAAACCTAAAATTGTTGTTGATGATGTTGAACCCAAACAAAGCAGTTCTAAGGAAAATTCTCCAAATAAGTCGCATGATGAAAAAAGAGCTAAAAGACAAAGATCTCCATCTGAAGGTATTTATTATTATTATTATTCTTACTTTAAGAACACGTCATTTAGGATTAAACTTTTTTCAATCAACTTTTACTTACTACTGTTTTAATGTTCATCGTATTTTTTATCTATTTTATCTCTATATAATGTAGATTATTATCTAAATAGATTGTAACAGTTTCTATCTCATTTTCTTTTCTTCCATCTGTATAGACATAATTGTTTCTTTGCTCGTTTTCATTGATATTATCATTTCATGGTCACATTAAATAAGTCGGACCTAGATATCACATCCTCCATTTCGTCGCACATTTCTCTCATCCATTTTTCTTTGGCTAATTTTCGCTTTTAATTCTTTTCTTTAGATGTTTCTATGCTGTTCCAGCACGTCGGATATATTGTGAACAATAAGGTGTTATATCGAAGTTACATTGGAGTCAATGGAGACACCTCGCATGACTCTGTTTAGGCAATATGGGCTCCTTTGGCTTCATTTCTGTTTTATACCGTTGCACTAATGGCTACATATCGTAATCAGATGAAATATGGACTTTCTCAATACACCTTGTATATTAATTTCTGGAAAGGACAAATTCAAATCCTTGGGCTTTACAATCACAAAAAAGGCAACAACAGAGGAAGAAATTACGCAAAGATTAGGACAAACAAGAACGGCAATCCGACAACTTAACTCAGTATGGTGGAATAGACACCTAAATATGAAGACAAAAACACAGATTTATAAAACATTAGTTCGAAGTATTATGGTATATGGGGCTGAAAATTGGATTATAAACAAGAAAAACAGCAGTAAGATAGTAGCAACAGAGATGGAATGCCTGCGAGGATGCTGCAGAGTAACAAGAATGGATAGGAGAAGTAATGACGAAATAAAACAAAAAACATCAATAGAAACAGACATACTAACATATATAGAACAAAAAAGACTAAAGTGGTATGGACATGTAAGAAGAACTAGCGACAGCAGATGGATAAAGAGAATAACCGAATGGAGCCCCATAGGAAGGGGGAAAAGAGGACGACCCCGAAGATCCTGGAGGAACGAAGTAGACGACGCAATGATTAAGAGAGGCCTAAACGATGGAGAATGGGACAACAGAGAGAAATGGAAACGACTGAGCCAGGGAAGGCAGTGAATTCAGTGGCAATTCTTTCAAAATGAAAGAACTCACAACAACCAGATGCAAGAAAGGAGATTGGATGACAGAAGAAATCTTGGAAATGATGGAGGATAGAAGAAGACAAAATCATATTAACATAACTCAGTATCAACAACTGAGTAATCAAATAAGAAAGGAAATAAGAGAAGCTAAAGAGACTTATTTCGCTGGAAAATGTCAAGAAATAGAAGACTTATAGAATACAGAAATAGAAAACAGGTATGATAACTTCAATCTCCATAAGAAAGTTAAAGAATTAGCTGGGGTAGCAAACCAAAAAACCTCAAGCATACTATTGGACAAACAAGGAAACATTTTAGTGGAGACGAAACAAAAATTAGGAAGATGGAAAGAATATATAGACGAATTATTCCATGACCAGAGACTGGAAAATATATATGAAGATAATAAGAATAAAGACATGGACCCGAAATAACAAAGTCAGAACTTATGCATGCAGTAAAGTCCATGAAAAATAATAAAGCTGCTGGTTCAGATGAAATACCAAGTGAATTGCTAAAACTGGCAAATGAAAAAACATAGATCTTTTAGTCCAACTATTGAACACAATCTATTCCACAGGAATCATTCCATGTGAAATGCTGACATCAAAGTAAATGCCAAAGAATGTAGTGATTATAGAACGATCAGTCTAATGTCACATACTTTAAAAACCCTGCTAAAAACCATCCATAATAGAATACACGCTAAGCTGTAGATTGGATTGGCTGCAGTTTGGATTTCGGAATGGAGTGGACACAAGAGAACTATTTTCTTTGAACGTGCTGACCCAAAGATGTTTGGATGTTAATCGAGATCTTTATGTATGCTTTGTAGACGACAACAAGGCATTCGATAAAGTAAAATATGACCGACTTATAGAAGTACTTAAAAACAAGATCTGGATGTGAGGGATGTAACATTGATATCAAAATTATACTATAGCCAACGATCAAATGTGAAAATTTGAAATTTGAAAATTTGAAAAAAACCAGGCAAGGTTGCATACTGTCGCCGTTATTGTTTAATGCTTATTCTGAAGAAATCGTATAAGAAGCTTTGGTAAACGAGACAGTCGGCATAAAAGTGAACGTAAGTTTAATTAACAACATTTGATATGCCGACGATACAGTCATAATAGCCGACAACTTGGAAAACTTAGAAAGAGTAATGAACAAAATATTAAGATATAGTGGAGAATACAGACTCTCTCTTAACATCAAAAAACCAAATTCATGAAAATTAGCAAGAACAACAATACAAACGAAATATTAACGGTAGGCGGCCAGCAGATTGAGAGATTAAAAAGATATAGTTACTTAGGAACGATAATCAAAGAAAATAACCATTAGAGTTGCATATAACCATACTGCAGAAATTAGAGTTAGAATTGAAAAAGCATGTGCCAACTTCATGAAAATGAAAAAGATGTTATGCAGCAAAGATCTGACATTGGCCCTCAGAATAAGGCTAATTAAATGCTATATACACAGTTTACTCTACTATGGAGCTGAATCATGGACATTAAACAGAAATACAATAAATCGACTTAACGCGTTTGACATGTTGACATTTAGAAAATTGTTAAGGATTCCATGGGTAGATACAGTCACGAATACAGAAGTGTTAAGGAGAAATAGGCAGAGAGAGGGAAATGGAAAATACAATAAAAGAAAGGAAATTGCAATATCTCGGACATTTGATGAGAGGCAAAAGATACAACATGTTGAGACTCATAATTCAAGGAGAAATAGAGGGTAGGAGAAGCGTAGGAAGAAGACGCGCTTCCTCGTTGAAGAACCTGAGAGAGTGGTTTGGTGTCAGCTTCAGGCAATTGTTTAGAGCAGCTGCCTCGAAGGTCAGAATAGCCATGATGATTGCCAACCTTCGTCGCGGAGATGGCACTTAAAGAAGAAGTAGGAGTCAAACTTGTGAAGAAGTAATTAAAGCTCATAAAACGTTCTGACAGTTTTGAAAAGCCAATATACTCAGAATCACATAAATTACAAAATATCATTAGCATCTACAAAGAAAAACATTTAAAAAAGTAGAAGATAATCATGGTCATTGGTTCTAGTCAGTTTCTATTCGGATTAGGTTCCTATTCGGATCTTATTCGGTTTTTGTCGGTTCTCCGCGATCTTTGAAAAATCATGGCACGCACGCTAATACTGTGAATGATCCTCGTATCACTACAATACTGGTAATTCATCCTTGGGCAGGTAGTATATCCACGACGTACATGTTGTGGCACCGGTTACTAAGTCTATCTGTCCTTGCTGGAAGAAGCGGAAACGGGTAGCTCTATTAGACACCAGACTCAGTAAAACTCAAGTTTAATCCAAATAAAAATATGTTTAAATAAATAACAAAATAAAATTAACTTCTATTTAATATGCACAATTAAATAAAAATACGAATCCTAGTGAATAAAATCGACGGCTCTACGGTCCGCGAAAAATAAAAATTGATGCCCGCGAAAAATAAAAATTGGCAATGCTAGGATGGTTGAAGGCAAAGGAAGATCTATTGTCAATACCCAGACACCGCTGAAGAGTAATCAGAACTTCTCCTCATCTCTCTGGATACTGTCTTTTTGTCGTGTTCTTATGTATATAAATTTCCCTAGTAGTAATCGGAGGTTATTTGCGCATTCTGCTTGACTGTAAACTTTTACATCTTGTATTATTGTTTTGCTGACACTTTTACTATTATTAGATCAATAAGAAGTGATTTTTGGTTTTTACTAGGTTCCTCCTATATGCATCTATGTATGTTTTTATGCTAAAATCTTGTGTTGTTATGGCCAAATTGCATTCTCGACATATTTCAATTAGCCGATTTCCTTTGTCGTTTCTAATTTCGTCTTCTCCGAACCGTCCCACCATATCTTCATATTCTTTTCCTATGTGGCTGTTAAAATTTCCAATTAGTAGAATTTCTCTTTTTTCCTTTGCCTTATTAATACATCTTTTAGCGCATTGAAAAATATTTCCTTTTCCCTTGTTCCCAAGAATATTTATTTTTGGTGATATATATGTAACATTTTCACACAGACTACTTCTCAGTACCAGTTCCATACGGAATCTTAGGCTTTCACAAGGGTTTGCTCACCTAATAGAATTACTAACCATGACCAATTATGTAGACCAATAGTAGGGAAATTACTTATTAAAGGATTACTTAAAATGCATATTCTATGAGCTATTCTAATTGTTCATAGTTTCTTTCTATCATTTCAAAACACATTTATATTATTGATTGAAGTTTTTTTATTGATAATTATAGAAAGGGCATGGCCTATTTTATGACATCTTTTTTTGTTGAAATAATAATGTTGCTTTTTGATAATCATATATCATTAGAGAAATAGTTAAATGTCGATTACGTCTGAGAATTGTAATCTTTATGTAGGGACCACTCCCAAAAAACCTAAACTGGAACATAGTGATCCAGATATGGATCCTGATCAAGAGGCATTTGAAAAGAGAAGGTATTCTGCCATGCTGTATCAAAAGTACAAAAACAGAGGAGGTCCTAAAATGCATGGACAAAAAGAACTGCCAAAGGTAAGTTATTTTTTAATTTAATACATTGCGTGTGGATGTCCGATCATGAGATTTATACTCTAAACCGAAACATATTTATTAATAAAAATGTGTAGAATAAATGGCATACATGCACTCCGTCCGCACCTTGGTGAAGGCACAATGTGGCTCGCATGTATGTGTTAAAATGTATGTTTTTGTTTCCGATTAACATATGTATTTTATATTCTATGAATTTATTCCTTATAAGTATAATTTCTTTACTAATAAGTAGGTTGTATGTTATAAATTAATGGTATTATGGATTCAAGTATAAAAGACTTAAAAGATCTTTTGTGTATACTCTTGTCACTCTTGCTTTACAATCCTATGTCGGTCATAGCCTTTTCAAGAATTTTGTCCTGTCGTCCTTATTCATCGCCAAGCGCGTACTTCCATGTTACTCATATCTTCTTCGATGTTATCAAGGAGGCGAGGTATTACTCAACTAAGACGTTCTATTATAATGTATTTGACAATATCTGGTTTCTGGTATATTCTACAATTCGACGTTGTATCGTCTTTCCCAAAAACCACTGTCATCCATCGCTCTTCTTCTTCTTAGTACCTTCCTATCGAAATATCCTAAACTTTTGTCACTGCTTTTGTTAGAGTCCAAACCTATTTTGAACCGTATGCTATGTCTTGGCGTATTATTGTGTTGTGAATTCTTGGTATTTATTTATATATTTGGTGATTTGAAAAGGGAATTAATCCGGAAATAGCATATAAACAACATATAAAAAATAGCAAATACACGACGTTGTGTGCTTATCTTCATGTATTTCGTTTTTTTATATATTTTGTTTGTGTATAAGAGCCATTTGGTTGGTTGTTTCTTTTAGCGCTATAGATGCCTCTCGAACATAATTGTCCGTTCTTCCATCGATAGTCATTGTGATGTCTGACGTGCATAAATACCTTACAATAGACTGCTCTCTTTCACCCATGACTTACATCATATAGACGGCTAGTCTTTCATCTGGGACTTACATCACATCCCAAAAATAAATATATCGCAAGATAGAAAACTACAGACTACTCACATGTGTGTCTTACATCGATCTCGAAAAACAAACACAACTATATTAAATTTTCTGGTACCAAAATATACATCTACTGCAACATATGATCACACACGTATTTAAAATTACGAGACATAAAAATCATTATGGCAAAACCATTTTTAAAGTCAACAAAATAATAAAAGGTACGACGAAATAGAAATCATTAATGTCAATACTATACAGGAGAAAAGTAGAGAACAACAAATTTAGGACAATTTATAAAAACATTTAAGATAAAAGAGAAATCATAAACAAGTAAAATTAATAAAGAAATATAGAATAAAAAAGACGAACTATGGAAGATAAAATTAGATAACACTGAAATGTGCCTCAGTCTGGGGTCAAAATAATAGTATTACATTGTAACATGATACCAAGTTAGGGTTTCAAATTTTGTATGGCGTATGGGTAAAAAGAAGATCAAGCCTCACTAATGGGCGACAAATTAGTGTTACATATTAACAGCTACCACGGTTGGGAGCCATTTTGGTGTACCATACCTAGTGAACTAGATTACTAAGAAGTCGCACCGGTACACAGTAAGGCTCGAAGTTACCGTATCTCAGTACTGGTATGGCCGGGGTCGTTCAGGGTTCGAGGTGAGAAACGCAAGAAACAATAGATATAAAACAATAAAAAAAAAACTAAAAAAAAAAATAAAAACTTTACTGTTTAGGTTATCCATTCTGGTTTAAACAAGTTTAAAATAATGAGACTATTAAAATTATTAATTAACATTAAATATGTAATAAAGAATCGTGAAATATGCAGTATTAACATATAATAAAATATTTAAGAAAATTAACGTCTATATTCAGTCTCTTGCGTTTTATATTAACTTTCTTAACATAACTTGGATCGGTTGATAAAAGAAAGGAAATGTACTCACAATAATTTAGAGCTGTAGAGCAGATCAACATTCGATGCAGTCAAGTCTTGAATACAAAGGGGCTTATTCAGATGAGGGGAATTGTGATTGCCAATCAGGGCAAAAGCTACGATAGACCGGGATTATACTTGGATTAACTCGAGACTCTAACGGGATCACCTGAGATAGACTTGGATTCCCAATTTGAGATACATTTAGATTTCCAATTTGAGATACATTTGGATTTCCTGAATCAGGGCGAGCCCGGCACTAACTGGGACTAACTTTGGAACTAATTTGAGATTACCTGGGACTACCGGAGAAATGGAGAAAATACAAAGTCAAATATTCAAAGAAGCAAAAGATAAAAATATAAAGGATACAAAAAAGGATAACAAATATTTTACCCTTAACAGGGGTCTCGAAAACACAAGTCGAACTACACTCCTCATCTTGCTCATCAGAAAATGAAAAAAAAAAAAATGACAAGATATGCCTTTTTGTAGAGAAATATTTAAATAGAAAAATGCCGTTACTTATTCTGGGTGATCAGAATATTTTCGGTAAATTTTCTAAGGGAGTAGTTTCTATATTTGCAAACAAAAACCACCGACAATTTTAGTCAAAACGGCGAGGTGGGTAGTTCTAACGAAAATTATATTAGGACCTAAGCGGTAAAAAAAGTTTCATCGAAGGTTTATCATATTTAACGGTTGTTTTGTACAAAAGATTCACAATACAATCATAAACCGAGGTAACACAGAATATTTAGTTAATTAAACGAAAATTGTACAAGATACAACATACCGGATTTTTGACACGTTACAAGATTTATTTTGTAAGTTGTAGGGCCATTATCTTGCCATTAATGGATCTCCACTTAGGCTTTTGCATTGGTTCGTCGTGGCGTTATTCTTTTCTGCTAATATTAACTTTCTTATAGAATGTTCTGAATTCTTTCTCTTTATATATTTAAATTCGTTATTTTAATGGTTTCTTTTCTTTTTTTATTTATTCTTTTTTTTTCTAGTCACTTTGTCTGGTAATTTTCAACTGTGGTTCTAGTTCTTCAGGCAGGTAAGCATTTTTCGGTATGCTTTATCTTTTTCTCTGGTTGTATTCTTGTATTTATCATCGAACCGTGTTGGTTTTTTCCGGGCCTACTTTTGTATTCTTATCTCATCTTCTGCTGCTCGCACAATAAGTTTTTTTTATTGTGGCCCAGTATTTGTGTATTTCTTTTTAGTCTTGTTTTATTTTCCGTGTACCGGATATAAAAATGAGGTAAAAGTCGCATTGTTCACTTTTGAAAGTACTTTTGTATTCTTATCTCATCTTCTGCTGCTCGCACAATAAGTTTTTTTTTGTTGTGGCCCAGTATTTGTCTATTTCTTTTTAGTCTTGTTTTCTTTTCCGTGTACCGGATATAAAAATGAGGTAAAAGTGGCATCGTTCACTTTTGAAATTGGACTTCCAGAAGATAACAAAGCATCGCAAAGTTCCTGGTTAAAAAGTTGCTGCTCGGTTTTTTGAGTCCCTAAGCACTACGCCATTTTTAATTGCTCTTTTGAATTGAGCCGTTTAAGAGTTTTTTCGCGCTTTTTAAGGAGATATGGTGACTTTGCATGCTGATCGTTTAAACATTTTCTACCAGAAGAAATCTAAAACAAAAAGCCTACACGTTTTTTTTTCGAAACATGCGTTGACAATGGCTTGCAGTTGTCTTAAAATGAAAATAGATCCTTATAATTTTAAAGCAAGCTCGACAAAATACTTTTCCTCCATTCAGCTTTATATTTTTCTGAAGGTTTAATTCAGGATAGGGCTGAATCGAAGCACTTAGTTTTGATATCGCGATATAAACACATGAACGAGGTCATGGGTTAAGTAATAAAATTACACCATAATGCACTTTTAAAATTTGCCTCAATATGCACGTTTATACTGTTTGACGGAAAAAATATGAATAAAACTAACATAAAATTCGGATATTTATACAGCTATTTATTCCAAAAAGCTTCACCGAGACTTACGCCCCTTTTGGATTTCGAAAAAACTCGTCCCGCTAAAAGTGTTTATATATGTTTTATTTTGTTTGTATATTAGGGTTTTTAATTGTTTACCAGTTTGCCTAAAACCTTTTATTATCGTATTGCAGTTATGTCCAAAATGATGTAAAGAAACAGGTTTTATTGCTTGGGGAATTTTAATAAAAATTTTGAGAATAGGTCGACACATTCAGAAAATATTGGCGTTACCTAAACATTTTTTTATACAAACATGCAGATATACGCAATATCTTGTAAAAATATGAAATCTATGTAAAATATGCCAGATATGCAAAAATGGATCTTGCATATATTTCAGTGTCTACTTATGGTTAACAATAACTCAAAAGTATTAACATTAATAGAACATTAATATCAGAAAATAAAAAGACTTTTACTTGGAACTACTCTGGTTTGACATTTAAAACATGACATCACTTGATGAATAAAAAACCATTGTGCTGATATCAGATTCCGACATAAAAGTCTTAAAAACCTTATGTACTCACTATGTGTTTACAAAATTTGTCTAAAATTACACACGTAATTTTAGTACCAACATGCCTCATAGAGACTCTAGAGCAATGCTGAACCTTACTTTGCAATATTATATTGTAATGATGTAGGTAGTAACTAATCCCATAAGGGAGAGACTTTGTTGAACACTTTTTAAGATCCTTGCGAAAGTACATGTGGAAGTCATGATCAACCAACAGAAACCATGACAATTGAGTTTGATTTTCCACACGCCGTTTGAAGTGGTTATAAAAATCACTAGATGTTTCTATTCGCTAGTCTTTTCAGTTTACACTACTTATCATCTCAATGAGATGGGTAATTACATATTGGTCTAATTTTTAAAAACTTAAGTGATAAAAAAGAGTTTTGTGGCTGGATATCGAAGAATATAATATAAATAAACGTAGTTTTAATTTTGCAATTTTAGTCCTCTAGTAATGTCCTGGTGTGGCGGATTTCAGTAGAGTTTTTACGAAATATGTCTTTTAATTAATTATATTGACATTTCAGGGAAACCCAGATTGTCTCAAAGGTATAACGTTTCTACGAACGGGTGTACTGGATTCTATAGACGGTGAGGAATTTCAAAATTTGGTTGTAGAACATGGAGGAAGAGTTGTACATGCTGTGTCTAGTAAGTACAATGTGTATGTTTACTCGACATCTATTTTTAAATATATTGCAAATCTTATAAATTTTAATTTGATATTAGCTCACTTTTACAACTTAGAGATACTGATTGTTTCAGTGAATATCAATGCATATTGAACAGATGATAAATCTCTTTGTCGTCTTTAGTCACTTTTTTAACGATTAATTCATATATTAGGTAATTTTTGCTATATATCCATTGAAAAATTAGGCCATTATACCCTGGGAAAAGATATTATTGTATTATTTGAACATATTTCTTTTTTTGCGGATCTCCAAATGCCGTTGGCATTTGGTTGCCACAACGTGCCAGTTGATAAACATTTACAGGTTAACGTAATTTCTTAATTTATAAATTTTTCTTGAAAAAAATTTCCGAATTGGAAATCGAAACCTCAAAACAAACGTAAAATGTAATTCTCATTACAAACAATTGTGGCTTAATCCCATATAAATACAATACTTAAACTTGGGGATGTAAGAAATTCACGGAAATGTAAAGGTACGTACAAAGACTTCACGATAGAATTAATTTCTAATAAAATAATTTAATCCTAAAAAATAAGATTGAAATGACGACGCCGAGAACTGTGGATTTGCTTAACAGTTCACGGTGTTAGATTTCTTTTTTCACACTGGGTCACCCTCTTCAATTGTTTGTTGGACTATAGGCGCAACTTGTTCTATTCTGTTCTGTGACTAGAAAGATAGATAGGGGTTTATGTTGTTAATTAATTTTTCGAACTAGATGGCTTTTTACAAATGGGAGTTTTGTTTTTGAAAGGTATATTCCTCTGGTATACTAAATTTTATATTTGTGCTCTACAATTTTGTAATAACATTCTTGTATTTTCGTTTCTAGTTGTATTGTTTTTCTAGCTTACATAATTCAGATAAATCACTGTTTATGAGCTTTATTGATTCGGTGTTTTTTTTTTTATTTTTAGATGGTTGGATATTTTATTCCCAAATATATATCTTATGGGATTTAATGATCATTTATTCTATAATTGGTTTTTCTTACGCATAACACTTTATTCACAGTCAGCTCCTAAATAGTTTTACTTCTTTTGTAGTTTCGTAAATTTTTAATTTTATAGTACATATTCCTTGATTTTATTAAATTTTTTTTAATGTTATAATGAATTCAATGTATATTATTTTTCAGAAAAGGTAAATTATCTGGTAGTTGGAGAGGAACCTGGCCCCGCAAAGTTAGACAAAGCTAGAGGTTATAAAATACCCGAAATAAATGAAGATCAATTTCTAGATTTGATTTTAAAAAAATCAGGCATGAAACCAAAGTACTATCACAAAGATTCATCGGATTCTGGAGTTTTTGACGAAGATGTTGATGATGAGAAGAAAAGTAAAAAACAAAAAGAACATGAAAAAAACAAAGCGTCAAGAAATGAAGAAAAACATGATAAGGAAAAACGAAGTGAGAGTTCACTAAAGGATAAAATCAAAAAGAGTCCTATGAAGGTAACATTACTATTTCTTTCAGAATTTAATTGTATTGCTAAAATGTAAAATGATTCTTATATCCCAAACGAGCTAGATTAAAAATGACTTTGTCATTTTATTACAAAATTTAATTTAAAACAAAAACATGTATTATAAGGGGTACTATTTTAGTAATAAATAAATAATTAAATTATAAACAGTGCGTTAACTACTGATTGTTAATTCTCAATATTAATGTCAATCTTATTTACAAATTAAACTTTAAGTAGGGTGAAGTGGGGTATCTGGACGGGATATAAAAAGTTTTATTTTGAAGTTACTTCTGAAGTTAACCCGTTGATTTAAAGTAACTGTGGACCCTGACAGAGAGACTGTGGTCTGCTTGGTAAACTTCACTTTGTACTTATTACAATGAAAGGTGTAACTGTGGTTTAAAATAAAAGCAACATTAAAAATGCACAAATGAAAATTATTATTAAAAATCATGAAACAACAAACAGCTAGGTAATAGTTTTGAATCTCCTTAAATCCTCACAAAACGTAACGACGTTTTGATCTTCTGAGGGTCGTTCAGTGTTTTTAATATCTTATCATAAGCGAACAAGAGAGGCTCGTTTTCCTCACGAAATTTGAAGTTATTTCCCACGCATCGTTTCAAACATTTGATTATCACGACTCTTTTCACTGCATTAATTTGACATATCCAATCGAATTTTTTTTCATCAAAAAAAAATTGGATGAAAAGTGCTCAAGACAGAGCACAATGGACAAAAATGAGGTGAAATGGAAAAAGGGCTGGGTGATGATGATGATCCAATCGAATGAGTAATTGCGTGTTTGTTTATTCGTACCACGATGTATTTTCCTGGTAATATATTATCGTCAGTGGGTTATTAAACTTGAGGTTCGGCACCTTCTTCCATGTTGTCATTTGGAGCTTCATATGAGTCATCATTCATTGCATAAACGACTTCTTCGGAATTTTCATCATCACTACTTAATTTTAATTGTTTCTTGAAAGTATTCTTCGAAGCTTTTGTCTTAGGTTTTTATAACTGTATGTGTTCTAAATAGGTTTTAGTTGTGGTCACCTCAGCAACATCTATTCTTTTCCTCTTTCTTTGTTATATATTCGGAGAAGGTTTCACTGTTGCTAGTAGAACGTTCTCCCAGGATGCAATGGAAGTCGATGCAATGCAATTCTGGCTTTCTGTAGTAGAGCTGCAAGAGGTTGTACACGGTATCGTAGTTTATTTACCCATAGAACTCTGCTCGTCAGTGATAGTGTCAAGAACATTTTTTTCTTTATAATATCGTCTTAACTTTTCGGAATCAAACTTTTCTTTGTTAATGGAATCTCGATTTAGAGGAAAAATACCGTTTTTCTAAAGCCATTAGCCTTAACGCAATTAATTCGGGTGAAATGTGCGATAAATGACCGTCGTAAATCAAAAGAGCATGCCTTTCAACGCAATTTTTCAAAAAAACCCGAAAAACATTTTTGAACCATAGAAAAAAATACTTGTTCAGTCATCCAACCATTTTCGAATGGGTACTAAGATGCCTTTGAATACTCATCTGTACCAAACATATTGTCCCATAACCTTTTGCCCTTGTGGAGGATCATAGGTGGCAATATGGATCCGTTGGCGTTAGCATATGCCAAACCTGTTGTTGTTTTCCGTCCTGAGCCTGCAGTTTGCCTTTGTGCTATTTATCCGATTCCAGTTACAACCTTAGTATGGCTGGGGTCACAATTAAAAGCCGTTTCATCTGCATTCCATATCATAGCAGGGTATTGTTGAAGGAAATTATTCATAATAGTTTTCAATTGCTCAAAGAAATCGTAAACAATAAATGGGTCACTTTATTGTCTTACACATGATGCTTCAATTATCTCTTAGGTTGCCTAATAGAAAGTCGGTTGCGTTTTAAAAAATTCAGAAACCAATCTTCTCCAGACTTTCCCTCTCTAAAGGGCGTTATCAGATTATTTTGATGAACATATAACTGTGCAGTGTTGAGTATTTCTTTGGGAGATAGTCCAAACCTCCACTTATAGTTTTTATCTGAGAAGCTAAAGTGTCTTCGTCTTCTTTAGAAAGGGCAGTTCTACCACCTCCAGTCACACCTGTAATGGAATTTCATTGTTTTAAAAAGTAAAATCTAGTAGGTGCCTTTCCACCCAGTCACTTTTAATCCGAGTGTCGATTTTGGTACTCCATGCTCCATTGCAGCCTTCCTTAGTGAAGATTTTCCCAATTCCACATCTCGTATAGCCAGTTCTAATGCTTCTGTTGAATACCTACTTCCGACACCACGATTGATAGTCTTTTTAATATATTTTCTTGACAGTTTTTCACCCAAAAAATAAGATATAAACAAACTAACCAAGCAGCTTTTGCAATCACAGTTCCCCCTGTATCGCCGTCCGCAGTTGCACCGATCACGTGTCATGTCAGGTTAACTGTGGTCCCCTTCCTAATTACCAACTATTCTTCTCATACTCCGTTTACTCAGCGCTAGATGGTGCCTCAAGTTTACTGTCAGAAGCATTTATTGAAAATTAGCACTACTTCTGTATTGAACCAAGTTTTTCAAATTTTAACTCACTACGCAATTAGGGTCCCTAATAACAAATGACGGAGGCTGTGACAGAGAAATACGTAGAAGGTTGACTATTGCTAGAACAGCTATGATGAAACTGGTAGCAATTTGGAAAAAATCTAGCATAACAATACACACAAAACTAAGGCTGGCAAGGGCACTCATTTTTCCCATAGCCATATATGCATCCGAAACGTGGACTTTAAAGAAAGCGGATAAAAATAAACTGGACGCTTTTGAAATGTGGGTATACCGCCGCATGTTGAGAATATCCTGGATTGATCATCGCACTAACGTATCGATATTAGAACAACTTAAAGTAAAGGATATATTGCTTAAACAAATACAACAGAGATATTTGCAGTATTTTGGACACATTGCTAGAAGAACAGGTACGATGGAAAAACTAATAGTCGAGGGTAGAGTTGAAGGAAAGAGACCTAGGGGAAGATCTCCAAGCCGTTGGGTAGATCAAACAAAAATATTGATTAACCAAGGGTTACACGAAGCCGAACAACTAGCTCAGGATAGAGAAGGATGGAGGGAAATCGTGAAAAAAAAACTGTAAATACCTGATGGTGAAAACACTGTATATAAACTTTTTTGGCCGTTTTTGAGATAAAAAATATTTTTTTTGGTTTTTTTTGCCCTGTATAAATGGTTCCTATTATCGGATATCAACTAAAAACAATCAGCTTCTTTGTCTCGCATTTTTGCAAAATTAAAATATAAATTTCGTATTTTACAAGATAATACTTCTGTCCAAACGAAAAGTTAATCCTAAATCCGGTCCTCTTAGAGGCCTACACCTTCTAATGTTTGAGTCTCCTGCATAGCTTATTGAATTTTGGTTTAGGGGTATAGTTTCTGGGGTATTTAACGATTTTTTAAAACTGGAATTCTTTGAGTATTAACAAATTATTTGAAATCATGTACCGGTTTAAAGGATTGCTGGGTGGGGGACACACATGCATCTATCATAGTATTTTTTTATCAATTTATTAGTAATTATAAAAGTAAGAGTTAAAAGTATATCTACATCCGTATAAATTGAAGTAAAATTGTTAGTTATATTTGAGTTATAAGTTATATTTTTCATGATGTTTATTATTATGTACATTATTATCTTTATAGGTTGTTTTTCATATATTAAACAATTTATATATGCTACTCTCATTACTATCATTATTTTATTTTGATTTTAGAATAAAGAAAAGCAGCCAAACGGTAACTCATCAAAAGCTGATACTAAGGAAGAAAAAATTGTTACTTCCAAATTTTGGGACACAAAAAAGACCAGCGCAGAAACTAAACAATCTACAGATCCCTTAAAGGCGTCAAGCTTCTATTCTAATAAAGAGAAAAAACCTGAAAATCAGCCAGCACCTGAGAATGTAGAGTCACCTATAACAGTTTCTGATTTATCGATGGCTTGGACTGAAAAGTATAAACCGACTGATGTCAAAAGCGTTATTGGTCAACAGGGTGATAGTAGTAATTTAAGCAAGCTGAAGAAGTGGTTATCAAATTGGTATAGAAATCAGTTACCTCAAGTTAGAAAGAAAATACCTAGACCTTCGCCTTGGGCCAAAAATGATGATGGAGCTTATTACAAGGCAGCTTTGCTGAGTGGTCCACCAGGTGTAGGTAAGAGTCTCCTAGATTTTTTATATAGTTTCAGTTTTAATTTATTATTTATTTAGTTCAATGACCTTCGACGCTTTGAGCTTAAAAGTTATAATCCTAAATAATAAAATACAAACTACCTAATTTTAAAAACAAAATATGTTTTATAAATTATTACAGTATTTTTCCACAAAAAGAATGTTTAAAAGTATTTTATTTTTAGTTTTTCTACAACGTTTCTATTGCTTGTGCTGATATATTCCTATTATATTTCAATACAAAAAATTCTATAATAATAAACAGTATTATCGTCTATAAAAAAATATATGTCCAGTTTCACAGTGGCGTTCATTTAATACGAATTTTTGATCATATATCTTACGTATATATGGTATAAGTTTATAGAAGCAACGATTCATCACAAATCACAAATACCAATTAAAAATTGGTAGGAAAATATTTTGGTATGAAAGATAAGACTGCGGTTAAAAGAGATTATAAAACTGAAAATGCAAATAAGATAATGATAATGATAGAGATAACTAGCAACAGAAAATAAAATAGTAATGGTGCAATCTGTAGGGAATATGTCAGAGGAAGGAAGGAGGCAGGCGGAGGCAAATTTAAACAATTTTCAAGAAAAACTACATATTATCACCTTGTTGATTTGGTCAGTGCTGTTGACTAATACCGAATAAGAATTATTTGAAGATTAAAGAGCAGAACACCATACAAAGATTGCCATAACAGGTCCATCAATAACGGAAAATAAATTTATATGGGTAATAACAAGGGAATTAAAGCACCGTGTGGATCTCTTGGCAAGCAACAGAATTTATGACACTCCGTTATTACGAGTTTTTTGGCTTTAAGTAGGCTTTTGTTAAAATATCAAAGAAATAACATGTCATGGGAGCGATTACTCAACATTAAGTGTGATGAATAACGTTCTCAAGATTTTCTTGAGGCTAATACATAGTAAAATATACAGAATATTAGAAGAAATTGCTCATTCGATTTCCTTCAATAAAAAATGGATCATCAAAATGATACTCATAATAATTGCAGTCGAAACGTTCAATTTTTTAGAATACAGCGTCCACACACAATTTCTATAAAAAAAATTTCTAAATGATGTTTTTAACCTTTTTTTGCGAATTTGCGCTTTTACGTACCGTAAAATGTATTTGTATATGTAAAATTTACATGTATTTTTTTTGTCTTAGATCTAATACTTTTTGAGAAATGCGGGATAAAGGTTAAAAAGGAGAGATCTACAACTTAGATTTTTCGTTCTAAAATTTTTTAGAACGCAAAATCTAAATCTATTTCCGTTCTGGCTCGCTTCAAACATTTTTTTTTTAAACTGGTCCTCACTGGATTCTGGTTCTTTTATTGTCTGATCCATTATCCTTATGTTTGTTGTGTCATCATCACCATCTACAACCCAAAGTAGATCTTGGCCTGTTCTAGGATCAGCTTCCATTTATTCCTACCCATCGGCTTGGTTTTCCAATTTTGTTCTCTGTAACACTCGTAACTCGTCTTCTACCTGGTTCTTAAATCATGCTCTGGACCTGCCTCTTCTCCTCACTCTATCCGGTCTTTGGTTATAAATGTTTTTCGACGGCTCCATCTCGTTCATTTTCTCTAAATGGCCCAACCACCAGTCTGTTTATTTTGATGAACCTATCAATATTAGGTTCACTATAAAGGCGGTAAGGCTCAAAATTACAGCGGCTATGCCATAATCCGTTTTTCTGCATGCCTTTATAAATATGTCTGAGGATGACATGCTTAAGAAGAGTTCTGTAAATCAATATTTTCGTTCTTTTTGTGACTATGTTTGATATTAAAAGTTTCTTATTTATCTGATATTTGTGAGCCTAAATACAGATTGAACCAAATTAAAACGGAACATACAATTTAATACATGTCTGTTTGAACTGCATTTGAAATAGTGGACCAATATAAAACTTGGACAAAAATAAATCCATACCTGGGTATAGACATTGTATAAAATATCGTTCAACTATCCGTCTCGCAACAAAGTTGTTTGCGTAAGACGGGTTTGTCTAAGGAGGCGATAATAGTTCAGGAAGTGAAGCTCGAAAAAAGTTAAAACCTCGCAATTTTTTCGTCCTGCATGTATCCAGTTGAAATTTTAGCAGAAGGTAGGTAATAGCCCGAGGATCAAAATATATATCGAACCGAAGTGCGCTGAAGAGTTTTATGGGTGAAAACTACCCCTAATTGTCAAAAATTATAAAATAACATATTAAACCTGAATATGGGTAAGATTTGGTTTGAATTAATTAAATAATGATTATTTTATACTTTTGAATAGAGTTCCATCATATTTCAACCCTTAAAAAGCAACCCTTGTTAGAGATTAATGTAAAAAATTACTAATTCTAAAAAAATGATTTCGCCTTGGATCGATTTGGATAAAAAATTGGATTTAAGCTCAATTCACCCGCTGCTTTATAGTTTATGTCATGTCGACGAACCCTGATTGTTCTTAGGGGTGAGAACTACCCCTAATTGTCAAAAATTATAAAATAACATATTAAACCTGAATATGGGTAAAATTTGGTTTGAATTAATTAAATAATGATAGTTTCGTGCTTTTGAATAAAGTTCCATCATATTTCAACCCTTAAAAAGCGACCCTTATTAGAGATTAATGTAAAAAAATTAGTAATGCGAAGAAAATGATTTCACCTTGGAACGATTTGTATAAAAATTTGGAATTAAGCTCAACTCACCCTCTGCTTTATAGTTTATGTCATGCCGATGAACCCTGATTGTTCTTAGGGGTGAAAACTACCCTTAATTTTAAAAAATTGTAAAATAATACTACAAATCTTAAGATGAGTGAAATTTGGTTTGGATTAGTTAAATAGTGAGTTTTTTATACTTTAAAATACAAATTCATACATTTTCAACCCTTAAAAATCAATTGTTATGAGTGCTATAGGTAAAAACAATTTTTTGCCAAAATTTTGCAACTTTTCAACTTTTGAAAATCACCCTTTACAACATTGCAGTTTTTATAAACTAATTTATAAGATATAAATTGAAAAAAGTAGAATTAAATACAAAAAAAATTATCAACATAAAAAGGCACCATATATTCTTATACATTTACATAAATAGTTGAAAATATTTACATTTATAGGTAAAACAAATATAGTATTAATTTTATTCGTCATCAATTACATCTTCATCGTAATCTATGTCATCCTCATCTTCTTCAATTATTGGTGGACTGTTATTGCACTCTTCACCTGAGCACCCAGAACAAGTAGAGTTACAGTATAAACCAACTTGTCTGCACCCATATGAAACGCCGCATCTTTTTTTGCATTGGCAAAAAATAATTGTCAAAAATTTATCGGGTGCAGGTTGTTTGTTCATGCGTACGGGTAATAACAAACCATCTTTGGAATACCATCCCCAATCTGTTGCTCTGATATTTTCATTGCCAAGCCATAGACATATGAGCAGATGTTTTATTCTGTTGTATGGGATTTCAAAATAAGAACGCTTAAAATTTCGAATGTATAACGCCCCACTAGCTAATATACCGGTTTTGTAGAATATTATGCTCCGAAATGTACTGTACTATACTAATGGAATTTTCCGGAAAAAAATTAACTGGTTTTTTTAACGTATTTCCTTTAATTTTTAACGATAGAGTGTTTCTTTAAAAACAATTTGTAGAGGTTTTTAATAGCTATAAGGATCTGTAAATTAAATCTTTTTGGAACCCTTGGTTTTTAAATGGGGTGAGTTTAAAGGGCTTGAAATAGATGGTGCTTGATCGTAAATCGATGCTTTAAACGGCTATATCTCGCCAAATATTCATTGTACAACAAATCTAAATAAAGGATAATTTTAGTCATTAAAAAAGCTACAATTTGGTAATTTTTATTTTTTACATATATTTAGTATTTTCGGGGATATTTAAAAAAAGAAGGGTAAAAAATATGAAATTGTAAATCGTTTCTCGCTTTAAGCTGTACTTTTTCTAAAACTAAGCATTTTAAATGGGTCAAACTTCTTGGACGTATTAACAATACATCTACAAAGGGAATTGCAGAAGGGTGAAGATCGATTTTAATTATGGGGGTGGTTAGGGTGTTGTTTTCCTCGATTTTTTCGTAAAAAATGAGGTATTGATCTTATTTTTTTATGATAGGTCTATTTATGCTCTTTAAAAAAGGTTTTGTGAGTTTTCTTCCAAAAATGCATCATTTTCCCGATATTTGACTTTGAATCTTTCAAATTTGGAATTTGAAGAAAACCGCTGAACATTGATATTGTATTTGTAATTGTATTTGTCTTTTTAAAAGCTACAAATTTGTTCTCTACAATTTTTTGATAAAATGCACCATTTTCGAGTTATTCGCGAAAAATCGATTAAAAACGTGGATTTTTTCGTCTAAAAGTTGTTACTTTCAATCGCGAATAACTTGAAAAATATCATTTTATAAAAAAAAATGTATAGCACATTTTTTGTTTAGAATCACTTTTCTAATCGAAACCTGTAGTTAAAACGTAAAAAAAATTTCACCCCAGAGATGGGGTGGCAACCACCCCCTAGGCTTTAGCGCACTTTGGTTCGATATAGATTTTGATCCTTAGGCTATTACCTACCTTCTGTTAAATTTCAAGTCAATCCACGCCGCACGAAAAAATTGCGAGGTGAAATGCTACATTTCCTGGACTATAACTGGTTTGACAGCATAATAAAATCGTAGATTTATGTGTAGCTTTCAATTTTTATGAGTTCAGAATCCAGCAGCCCTCTGAAGTATGGGATTTTTTATAATATAATTATTTGACAATATTTTGTTGGCCAACCAGCTACAGCAGAATTGAGCCGAAATACATTATATTCCTATGTTCCGAATTTATTTCGTTCAATCTGTATATGGACTCTCTTACTCCTTCAAAAGTATATATATTTCAAACGATCTTCGGGTTTTGCTACTTGCTTATAATTTTTTACCATCGTATAGTTAGTTTTACTAGTGTAGTATTTTTATTAATCTAATTTCTTGTCTTTATTATCAAAGGTTCTATTTATAACACTTACAAATTTATTAAAGTCTTTATTACTAATTTATTTCACAATATTTATTTATATTTATTTCCGCGTACAATTATATTTTCGGACTAGATCTAACTCGATCTTCAAAACTAACTAACTGTTTTCAACAAAATTCCCTGTTTAAATATAAAATACAGTTAATCGAGATTCCCTTCGAAATTCGGACGCCGACCCGCTCGAAAAGGATGGAAGGCAGACAGGTCTTTCAGCTGAGTGGCGAATGATTTCGAACGTCATGGAACTGGTTTTAGCGTAGGGAGGGGTCCCTTGGATATTGCCTACTAGAAAAATACTTATTAATAATGGTTCTCTTGTTGTTATGCCAGAGTTTATCTAATGTGGCATCAGGTCGTTTCGTATTTGATAATTTACATATTCTATTCCTGATTGGTGATAAACAATTTTTTCCATACATCTACATTATTATGTTTGCAGGAAAAACGACAACCGCAACATTAGTATCCAAAGAACTAGGTTTCGACGTCGTTGAGTTTAACGCATCAGATACCCGAAGCAAAAAGCTGTTACATGAAGAAGTAGCTCAGTTATTAAGTACAACAACAATTGCAGGGTTTGCTGCTGGTAAGTATTTTTTTTTGGAAAATTCGTATTACGCTGGTACGTGTATAATGCAAATGAAAAGAACTTAGCGTGATAATCATAAATCTATTTAAGAGAACGCAATTCGATCAATATTTAAAATCTGTATAATAATTGAAAACCCTTATACGAAGGTTGTCTTTTTAGTTTTGCATATAGCCATAAAGGCAAAAAGTATATAGACTTGAAGTACTTTATTGGTTTTCAAAATATGTCCCACCAAGATCGATACACTTTTGAATACATTCAAACCAATTGAATGGCTGATTGGAAAAGGGATAACATTCCTGCGAACTATGTTTTTAGAAAATAAAAAAAAGTGTTTTGCGCCGAAGCCTCTAGTTTTGCTAAAAACTTTTCTATTGAACATTGGATCACTTTGCAAAGATACATTTAATGCCAAAGTACTAAACAGTTCATGGCTATGAGGTAAGTAGTTATTGATATTTGAAAGTACAAAAATCTTATCCTTTTTCCACTCAAAATCAAAAACATAAGTAAAACAAAATAAAAAAGGGCATTTCTAAAAACTAATTTTTATTTCAGAAATAAACTTGAAACAAATGACATTTACATGATTTTCAGTCTTCTGGGTCACTGTTCTCTCTATTTGTTATAGGATTTGTGAGTATTGTCATAGAAGGCCCTGTAGTCTTCTGGTATATAATCTATTATTTTGGAAACATCTTCTAACTTCTTGGAGTTGATAGGAAGTTTGCCATTGTATGCTTTTGTGATGGGAAGGTTTAAATTATCTTGTTTCTTCATATTAAAAAGACCATAGGTGAAAGCATCAAAGAATTCAGACGCTTTGATATAGCCTTTCATTGTTTAGGTATATGTTAAATGTCTGTATTTGCTTATGGTAAATGACTGCTTTTTTTCAACATATTTGGCAGTCTTTTTAAAATATTGTGGCCACCAGCCTTTGAAATCCAGTATATCGGTATTTGTTAGCCGTTTTACTTGGAACTTATTATTGTTCTTTTTCTTAGAATACGCAATAAGTTCATTATATTGATCAGGAGAATAAATCCTATCAAGTTATTTTAAAGAGCGCTTAATAACTGAGAAGTTTCTGTCACAATGCAAAAAACTATGGCCTCGGATTAGAAAATATTGATGGATTTCTTGAAATTTGCCATTCATCGTCAGTGCAGTAAACAACCTGGTTAAAGTGTGATTACGATTTTGTCCTGCACATGCATCACTAAAGACATGCAAGATTTTTACTTCTCCAGGGATATGTCCAGTTATGAAGTCCAAAACCAACGTACTGACTTCATAGGGGCATCGCTGAGCATCTCCCTCTGTGTATGTGTAGAACATCGATAGATCATTGCCAAGGCTATGGGCATTAAAACATAATACCAAAGTTTGGGTAAATAAAACATTTCTTGAACTGGCATTAAAGGAAGGGGAAGGTTTTGCATATAATCAAAGGCTATTGTTCCAACGTCATTTGTCTCCTTACAGGTCTCTCTGATTTCTTTGAATTTTTTAAAAAATTTAGATGCTCGTCTTTTATGTATCATAAGCTCTGCAACTGCTCATCTTTTTGCAGTTTCATTAAGAAATTTTGTCGACTTTATTTTTGCATTTAAATCTTCACAGGTCGAGCAAACGTCGACTTGGGGTCTACCAAACCGATATCCATAGTTTTTTCGGAAATCTCGCAGATAATATTCATACTTAACGATAGTTCTTAAATCAGGATTTTCATTAATAAAGAGCTCATACATCTCAGTTACGCTTAAGCTAGCATCTAAGTAGATAGTTAACTTAGAAGAATAATGAAACTTTTTTTCCGAAATGATTTTATGTGATCATCAATTTTCGCAACAATCGTAACATCAAGTTTATTTGAACGACTTGCATGTCTTCCTCGCATATCAACTGGTAAAGTTTTAGATTCGACAATTTTCGTTAAGCGTTGTACGGCTGTGTTGGAGAGAGAGCATGTAAACTGATATAAGCGTTGCGGAAAATGTCAACTCTGCACGTGCCTTTCATAGCAAAATACTTGAAAGAAGAAGAAATCTGTCTAGATTCTGCTGACGTAGGACGATGTCTGACAATATCGTGTCTTTCTATTAATTCGATTAGGTATGTATCTTTTTCATTTTTTGGTCTTCCACTATAAACGATTTCGATGATTGAATTGTTTTACTTCAAATGCGAAATCCGCCATACATTTCTTACGACAGGTGCAATCTGGTCCGGTTACTCTAGCATTAACTAGTGTACCTTTTTGTGTAACAATCTCTCTTCATGATTGTCTTGCCAATTTTTCCCTTTCTTTTATGTGACATTTTTTATCGAGCTTTCGCTTTTTTCCTACACCTGCGGGTTCATCCTCCGAATAGTCCGAATCCGACATTTCTATAAATAAAGAATAAATATTTTTATTCAACAATAACATGCTAACTTATCCACTAGACACTGAACTATTAAATTCTAGATAACTTCAATTTTCACGACAGGTCAATGTTAAATAATATTCACTTATAAAAGAACTTTTAAAACACTTTTCAACAACAGTTGAAAAATAAATAAAAAAACAATACTATTGACCCGACGAAAGTGCAAAACAACCTGAAAATCAGCTGTTTTAGACTCCGACGGTTATTAACGACACGTTTTTTACATTGAGTGGATAAACGATAACATTCCAGTAATATCCTTTTTCCGCTCAACAACAATATTTTTACATAAAGGAGGCCGGTGATTTTATCGTTTTTACGCTCAGCAGATAGAAGATACAAATATTCATAAAATGGCTATCTCACTTTAATTCGCTATATTTTTGGAATGTTATCCTTTTTCCAATCACCCATTCAATTGGTAAAACAGTTATTCCAGTCGTCAGTTAACACCTGCAAAATCGTTGTTTTAAAGGCATCGATGGCTTCTTCTGGCGACTGTAATCGCTATCCACGCATTGAATTCTTTATCATTGGGAACGTAAAGAACTCGTTGGGACTTTGGTCGGGGCTATAAGGTGGACGGTTTAACAATTCGATGTCATGAAGCTCCAAAAACTCTATTGTCTTGGGCAGTATTAGCACGTACATTGTCCTGATGTAGGATGATTCGCCGTTGTGTGTTGCTTTGTCGAAGTTTCGCCATAACTTCTGGTAAACAAATGGTTATATACGAATCAGAAGTAACCGTTCTTCGATCTTCTAAAGCAATTGTTGCCACATAAACAGATTTTGACACAAAAGTTGTGATCATTTTCTTGCACAAACTTCGAGAACGGATTACTTTTGTTGGTTTTTCCTCATTCGTGAAACACTCACAGAGCGGATTGACGTTTAGTTTCCGGTTCGTGGGAGTAAATTCAAGATTTATCGCCACTAACACTACTATAAACGTTTTTTGAGCTTTAGTTGTTGAACCATTCTAATATTTTTCGACACCAATTGGCGCGAACCGCTTTTTGCTCTTCTATGAACAAATAGGAAACCATACCTTCGTAACACCAAGTTTTTTATGTAGGATTTTTTGGATTCAGGTCTTTGAAATGCCTATATCTCCCGGTATGTTACACGGCTGTTAGCCTTAATTAGATGACGAACCGCAACAATATTTTGCTTTTTGACTGCTCTTTCACGTGTACCTGACCTGGACTCGTCGCTGAGACTGGAGTGACCACATTGAAATTCGGAATACCAGGGCCTTGATTCTATTTCAGGATTTCAGCTGAACTAACCAAAGAACGTCACTAATTTTCGATTTATCGAAATTAATTTCAACTTCAAGAAAGTGGTTGAGATTTCATTTCGAGTCGAAAGTAATGTGCCATGACTGGCTGGACTGGGAGAAGTGAGATTAGGTTCAGTTTAGGTGGTTTTATGTTGTTTGATTCTTGCAAGGAAAACTGAGGCAAAAAGTATTAATATGGCTGCATTTTATGAGAAATTGTATGTAATTCGGCACCCAATTGGTCGAAATTTTGACACCTATAAAAATAGAACTGCAGTACCTGGGGGCCCCAAGCCAGATGCTACTGATTATTTTTTTAAAATACTGTGGTACAAAAATTAAAGAAATAAAATGTCTGAAGAAATCCCCTTCGTTGGCTCAGTGAAGATGTTCGTTGAGTTGTAATGGAAACACCAAATAATAGTAGCAGAATTTATTGATGAGACGTATACTATGGGTGTTGACCCGGGATTACTTTGAGTAGAGACTGATGAAGTTGATCGTTGAAGACTATCAAGTTTGTTGAGTGAATATTGATTGAATGCTTCTCTAGGTAAAAAGAACTTAGTTTTATATAAGTTTTAATTGGGTCAATATATTCGCGGACCTCGCGTGATATGTGTATCTAATTTATGTAAATTGTTTACTTTTGTCAGCACTTTTGACTGATGTCCAAATTATATTATTGATAATTGACTAAATGTGTATGTAACCTAATTAACTACGTGTGTGTATTTAATAACAAATAAATTCATTCGGTCTACTGGGTGATAAAATTATACTGTCCAATTTCGGATATGAATTCTGAAGATTTGATATTGGACAATGTCCCAATATTAAAACTAAATTGGAGACCACAATTTTTGAAGATATTCAACAGGTTGTAATGGAAGATAGAAATAATAAATAATTTCGTTGTAATAATTTATTTGCTCTTTTTACAAATTATGTGTTTGAATGGCATGCTCTTGAAATTGTACTCTCTTATTTGGAGATATAAAATAATCTTTAAACTCATCACGAATATTTAGAGTGGTTATATATTGTTTTTAGTAATACATCTCCTCCTACTTTCAGTAGTTCCGATGCTATTCGATCCAATCCCTGTGATTTATTGTTTTTCAATTTGGCTACTGCTGTTCTAATCTTGGTTATTGTTGGTGCCTGGTGGGTACTTTTCTTTGATGTCTGCGTGGTCTAATTGTATATCAAAGTTCTTGTCCAGCCGCCATTATGACATAAGTTTTACGTTTTTGCGCACAAATTGGCGCATTTTTTGTACAAGAAACTGCAGCGGACACAAATTCTTGTATCGTTTTGATATAAGAACTATAGGCTTGTATGACACTATCTATTTTTTTTGTTATATCAGAAACGATATAAGAAATGATACAAGAAAATGCATAGTGTCATACGGCCTTAAGAAGAATGTTACGGGATACTCAAAATCCTTTTTCACTAAGTGATGCTCAATTTAGACAGCAATTCCGCCTTAATAAACAAGCTGCAAATTATTTGATAAGGATATTAGAACCATATTTGGAGGAGGGTGGTTATGCCTTTAGGAGACCCAAAATGTTTAGGATAAGTATTACTAAGCTGCAGTAAATTTAAAAATATATTAGAATATAACCACTAAGTCAAAAGCCACCATAATTTCTATTTGGTCCACAGACAATTTAGTGACACCATCACCGACAGCCTCTCCATTCATTTTCTTTCAGTTCAAAATATAATAATTGAGAATGGCCACTAAAAATTTAACGTGCAGCGTGTAGCGTGCAGCCAATAGACAATACGGACCAACCCAAATTCTGAGCAGTGTCAAAATGATAAAGTAAATATCCCCACTTTTAACTAAAATCGAATTGAATGAGAATCGCTAGCGATTGCGACTGTCATGGCGTAGTCGCTTTTAAATTTCGACATCGAAATGAAATAGAATCAGGACCCAGAGGGAAATCGTTGACTGGTGTGATGCTTTATTTCCAAACACAGAAACCACTTCAGCGACTCATTGCTGTTGGATACATAATACTCTCTGAAAATTGTAAAACCCTATTGCTCCTAAATGTTCTCGACTAAGATCCATTTTTCGACCGACTTGTCAATTTCAAAAATTAACTGTATCTACACGACTTGTTGTATCGCAATGAAGCTCTCGATTTATACCAAAAAAACATTGAGGTTACATTTGTGTCGGAAGATTTTATTGGTGGAGCTCTCTAAGCGTCTATATGCAAAACCAAAAAGACAAACCTCGTATATGGACCAAATCTGGAATCAACCTTATATGCGTGGAAGGCTATTTACATTTTTTAGTTTGTCTCGACCAAATGATTTCATTTAATCTTGGTCTTAGTGCCTTCATTCCCCGATGAATTTCGTGAAGGTGGTCATTAATCCGTTGTTTCGTTAAACATCACTGTGAATTAATATTGCATTTTAAAATAGAGTGTCAATATCGCTATGAGACTTATCGTTAGGTTGAGTTAAGCTGAATCATTTAACAAGGATATTTGAAATAAAGTGTATGAACCCGAAACTAGACCACATGCTTTTTATTGGTTATCTCAATAAGGAATAATATAATTAATTGATCAGTTGATGCTAAGAGTCAATGAGTCAAGAATCAATGGGAATTCAATTGAAAGCGTAAATTTACTTATCTCGGAGCTACATTAAATGAGAAATTTAATTGAAGAAGTAAAAGAGCGGATTGGCTGTACCAAAACAACATATTTCAACATTAAGAATATTTGTAGGCATTTACCATAAGTACCAGAATATGTGTTCTTAAATGTTGTTATTTGTGGTCTATTCTGTTGCGTCGAAACTTGGTCACTTAAGTGAATAATTTGAATTTTTTGTTTTCTAACAGGTGCGTGGGAATGTAGTACTAGTATTAAGTAACCACTTGTAGAGAGAATAATATATATCTTCTTATTTGTCTCTTTATTTGTATCTCAAGATCTCTGTATTTGATGATTTTCTCGTTGTATGTAACACGCAGATAATTGTTGTTAGGTATCGCCATATCAATTATAAGTGATGTTTGTCTAGTTAATTTATTAACTGATATAAGATCTGATCTATGATGTGCCACTGATTGGTTCGTGAAAACAGTGTGTTTCTGAAGCATACTGACAGGGACATATTGATAATAAGGATGATGGTTGGTTTGTCGCAATATTGATGAAGTATCTTGTTATTTTGGATAGGATAAGAAACGCACAAAGAGCGATGGAGAGACAAATGTTGGGTGTATCACTTAGAGATAGAAAACGTAACCAGTGGATCAGAACCAGAACAAAGACAGTAGACGCGATAGAACAAGCAGTAAAACTGAAATGGAAATGGGCTGGACACAATGAACGTCTCCAAGACGGACGATGGAACAATGCCATCGGAAAGTATCGTCCATACAATGCAAAGAGATCAAGAGGCAGACCACAGATGAGGTGGAAAGATGACATCAGGAAACAAGGAGGTCCCACATGGCAGAGAACAGTTCAAGATAGGGAAAGATGGAGAGAACTGGGGGAGACCTATATCCAACAATGGAAGGATAGAGAATAGGTTAAAAAAAAACAATCTTGTTATTATACAGTCATATTTATCTTTATAATCAATTCCGACAAATGCGTAGCACATTTTGGTAAGATGGATTGTTTCATCTATATCGGCATTTTGGACTTAGGGGTAATTGGTGATATATTTCAGGCTGTTTTTGGTTACAGTTACCTGATTCCGAATGGAAAGTACGAAATCAGCTATTTTGAAAAGCATCTTTCCTATTGCCGACATAGTCCTGGTTGACTTCATTGAAATGTCACCTAATCAGAGGTTTTCCCATCCATGTTTGGTAACGATTTACACAAAGTAGGAGACGGCCTATGTAGCTCAGAGTTGAGTGCATCCGGCTTTAGTGTTAAATGATGCAGGTTCGATTCCAGCTACATGGAGAAAATGAAAAATCAAAAAGTATTCCTTAGATCCTCGGTTAAAAGCCCCTGACAAACCACGAAGTCGTAATCTGTCTGGTACAGCTCCTCTACACTTAGTCGTTCGAATTCGACTTTAAATTGTAGGTCCCCTGTATGTGTGCACACTGAATGTTTGAGAACACAGATATATGCAGAGAAGTTCTTCTTTAAGTGGCATCTCCGCGACGAAGGTTGGCAATGATCATGGCTATTCTGACCTTCGAGGCAGCTGCTCTGAACAATTGCCTTGAGCTGCAACCACACCACTCTCTCAGGTTCTTCAACCAGGAAACACGTCTTCTTCCTACGCTTCTCCTACCCTCTTCGCAGAGAAGTTGCTAGGGTCAAATTTGGGTATGTCACAATAAGAAGGAAACAAACTTTATACTTAATTTGATACATAATATATACATACACCTGTTCAAGATCACTGTCTTGAATTAGTTTATCATGCCTTTTCTGCAACGACAGCTCTTTCTTGTAAATGATACCGAAAAAGGTAACGACCAGCTATTCATTAATGTGGGGCTAAGCCTAGATCGGTTGAGGCATGTAGGTTAGAAAATAGTAAAGATGCAAGATAATATCTAGTTTTCCCATCTCTAATGAGTTGTTGACATGTTTTTGCGCCTTTGCTTCTGTGTGTCATTGAATCACCTGCACAGATATTTAAATTACATTCTATATTTAAGTTCTCTTTTAACTTCCATAGGTAAAACAAAGACTGATAAGAAGCGAGTTCTTCTTATGGATGAAGTTGATGGTATGGCAGGAAATGAAGATAGGGGAGGTATTCAGGAACTAATAAATCTCATAAAAACAACCAGTGTACCGATTATTTGTATGTGTAACGACAGGAACCACCAAAAGATGAGATCATTGGTTAATTATTGTTTTGACTTACGATTTAGTAAGCCCAGATTGGAGCAAATTCGGGTAAGTATACTTAATTAATATACACTGCGCGGCAAAATTAATGCATAATTATAAAATTATAATTTCAGTCGTAATGAAAAAATGTTGATTGTTCTTTTATTCTTTAAGGTTGCTTTTAGAACATCTGAAATAAAAAACTTATCTTTTTTTACGAAAAATGTATTTCGATAAAACTATCTATAAATAACTGACAAAATTGAAAATTTTTCAAAACATTGAAAAGTTCAAGAAAATTAAACTAGTAGCGAGTATTGCCTCCTCTGGCATTTATTACTTCTTGACAACGATCTCTTATACTGAAAATTACCGTTCTTATTATTTTTATCTTGATTAATTTGATCCCAAATTTCAATAAACCGGAAAACAGTTGTTCTAATGTGTTTGGTGCGTTAGGTAGTTGTCATACTCGTCTCCCTACGATGTCTTAAACATGTTCTATTGGGTTAAGGTCGGAACTTCTGGCAGGCCAAACCATGGCAAGAATCCCAACCCATAAATGTCTGTAATGTACCTGTGTGACGTAACCCACCCGTGGTTTATTTTAAATAATTCCTTACGAGCCTCCAAATTAATCCCATCCCACACCATTACTGGGCCGCCACCATACTGTACAGTCCCTACAGTGTTACACTATGCGTAGCGTTCCCCAGACCTTCTGTACACTCTGTTTCGCCTGTCATCAGAAAAAAGGACCTGGATTCACCGGTGAACAATTTTCTGCCCCAATCGTCATTATGCCAAACATGTTCACGAGCAAAATGCAATCTTGTGACTGCCCTTCCAGGGACCAGATCGTTTGAGGCAAGTCTTCTTCTTATCGTATTTTAGTTGATTCTAAAGTTATAACGATACAAAAATTCATTTTGTAGAGAAGTAACAAACCTTTGTCTCGATGTACAAAAAACCGGTCTTGACTAGGAGTTGTAACCCTTCTACGGTCTTGACCGGGTTTTCTCGAGTTACTTTCAGTAACAGTAACGTGTTAAGACTCTTGAAATGGTTTGCTGAGTGACAGTAAACCGGTCACTTTCTGACAAATTTCGAATTTCTTGCTGCTACTTAATAAACTTAAAAAACGACTTTGAACGGAATTTAAATTAAAATGAAGTACAACTTACATGTTTTTAATTTGCTGGCAAAAATTGATGGAAGCGTTTTTTATCGTTCTTTCGATAAATTTTACAATATACAAGAGGTAATAATAATATATTAGCACAAAAATCGAAACAATTTAAAATTATGCGTTAATTTTGGCGTGCATTTTATTATATACAAAATGTAAAATGTTAGGAAACTATATACACTGAAAACACATTCTTAAATCTGGTTTTAAGTTAAAAATTTCGTTTATGGACGTGAGAAAAATAATGAGATCAATGTTAGAATTTGACCCATTGACTCATTTATAAAAAATGCTAAATGAAATTAATTGAAGAAGAACTGATGGAGACAAAATATACAACTTGGCAAATTTCACTTTGTCTCTGAGATGCCAAACAAAGGCCGTGCTATTAGTGAGGGGATCGCAAACACGCATGTACTGGTTTTCTCATTATATTTTGACCCCTACTTATTTTCCTTAATTTCTGGAATACAAAAAAAAAGTTTCAAATAAAAGTTGTATTTTTTATCTGTACCAACCAACCAACCAACAATATAGCAACAGACCAAATTTTGTATACAGGGAGTGTCCAATAAAATGCATCTTCAATATTTCAAATGGGACACCCTGTATTTTTTTATAGTTTTGAGTAGTCCTGCTTTTCCTGATTACCAATATATAACATTGTGTAGCATTAGTTTTGTTCTATAATGGCATATGGTACTACAAAAGGGTAATCATAGGTGGCTATGCAACTGACATTCCAAAATGAAACAATTATTAATTTATTATAAACTGTCAGTCCTCATACCGAAATGGGTTATACTGAAGATGAAAAAGTAGATATATTCTCAATTTATGTAAAAAATAATAAAAATAAGCAAGCGACAAGAAGAGAATATAGGCTGATTTATCCAGATCGACAGACTTGGTAAAAATTAAATACTTAAATAATAAGTGAAAAAGACAGCAAATATTTGATTTCACGCAAACAGCGCCTTTGTATCTGTTGATACGTATTTCGACCTAATAGGTCTCATCAGAACAGTTATTCAAAGGTGTTCTCAACGTGAAAGATCAATATTTCCTGTCTTTTAAGAAGCAACAATAACATGGCTTCGAATACGGACGCACTAGCGACATCTAATTTAACAATCGTAAAATAGTTTCGAAACACAATTCAGATTTCTGCTTTTATCTGTGCTTTCTAAAAATTGCAAAGCAAAACAGACGTTGATAAAGGTGTTAAAAGAGACGTGGGGAATCTAAAATTTGCATTCCACGACACATCTTTTCAACTAAGCAGAAATCCTTAGCGAATTGGTTTCTTGTACTCGTACAGAGTAAATCCGAAAAAAGTGAAAAAGACAGCAAATATTTGATTTCACGCAAACAGCGCCTTTGTATCTGTTGATACGTATTTCGACCTAATAGGTCTCATCAGAACAGTTATTCAAAGGTGTTCTCAACGTGAAAGATCAATATTTCCTGTCTTTTAAGAAGCAACAATAACATGGCTTCGAATACGGACGCACTAGCGACATCTAATTTAACAATCGTAAAATAGTTTCGAAACACAATTCAGATCTCTGCTTTTATCTGTGCTTTCTAAAAATTGCAAAGCAAAACAGACGTTGATAAAGGTGTTAAAAGAGACGTGGGGAATCTAAAATTTGCATTCCACGACACATCTTTTCAACTAAGCAGAAATCCTTAGCGAATTGGTTTCTTGTACTCGTACAGAGTAAATCCGAAAAAAGTGAAAAAGACAGCAAATATTTGATTTCACGCAAACAGCGCCTTTGTATCTGTTGATACGTATTTCGACCTAATAGGTCTCATCAGAACAGTTATTCAAAGGTGTTCTCAACGTGAAAGATCAATATTTCCTGTCTTTTAAGAAGCAACAATAACATGGCTTCGAATACGGACGCACTAGCGACATCTAATTTAACAATCGTAAAATAGTTTCGAAACACAATTCAGATTTCTGCTTTTATCTGTGCTTTCTAAAAATTGCAAAGCCTATTAGGTCGAAATACGTATCAACAGATACAAAGGCGCTGTTTGCGTGAAATCAAATATTTGCTGTCTTTTTCACTTTTTTCGGATTTACTCTGTACGAGTACAAGAAACCAATTCGCTAAGGATTTCTGCTTAGTTGAAAAGATGTGTCGTGGAATGCAAATTTTAGATTCCCCACGTCTCTTTTAACACCTTTATCAACGTCTGTTTTGCTTTGCAATTTTTAGAAAGCACAGATAAAAGCAGAAATCTGAATTGTGTTTCGAAACTATTTTACGATACTTAAATAATAGATTAAATCCATAATAACATTTTTATTTTAGAAAATTCAAAATTAGATACATATAGTTTTAAAAAAGCACAACTATAAGCCGTACAAAATATTACCGATGTTCATAAGAGAAAGCGTTTACAGTTCTGTCAAGACATGCTTACAAATTTGAACAATGATCCTAATTATTTTTATAACATTGTATGGACAGATGAATCAAATTTTTCAACTTCAGGCATTTTTAATAGAAGAAATAGGTATTCGTGGGAACAGAAAAATAATAAAAAAAGAATAATTAAGCAAATAAAAAAGTCAGGAAGAAAATCAATAAATGTGTGGTGCGGAATATTTCAAAACAAAATAGTTGGATCATTGTTTTATGATTATAAATTAACTGGGGAATCATATTTGGACACAGTCATTACAGAAGTGGATGAGTTATTAAATCAAAATTATACACAAAATCAGTTAAATAGTATGATATGACAATAATATGGAGCAACGCCACGTAATGTGATAGCCATTCAAGAACATTTAAATAATCAATTTAATGTGTGGATCGGCAATAAGGGTATCATTACATGGCCACCAAATAGTCCCGATTAACACCATGTGATAGCTTTTATGGGGTTTTTAAAAGAAAAAGTGTATTTTTATTCAAATACAAATATTAACACTATCACGGCAAAAGTTCGCGCGGAAATTGAAAATTTAAATGGTCATAATAACACAATATCTGACGCATTAGAAAATTTGAGACGAAGATATTACTTGTGCATTGATAATAATGGAGGGCACTTTGAGCAAGTGTAATCTTAAATGTAGTATTGTATCTTAAATGTAGTATTATAAGTCATTAATTTTGTTGACGTTCTAAATATATTTTTTGCTTATCTTAGTATAGTATAGTAGTACCATACGCCATTATAGAACAAAACTAATGCTACACTATGTTATATGTTTGTAATCAGGAAATGCAGGGCTACTCAAAACTATATATAAATACAGGGTGTCCCATTTGAAATATTGAAGATGCGTTTTATTGGGCACTCCCTGTATACAAAATTTGGTCTGTTGCTACACTGTTGGTCGGTACAGATTAAATAATACAACTTTTATTTGAAACTTTTTTTGTGTTTCCGAAATTAAGGAAAATAAGTGGGGGGTCAAAATATAATAAGAAACCCTGTACACTCCGCGTAAAAGTTTTAGTTATATAATAAATAGATCAAATAGTTAGACATTTTCAAAATAAAATCATGAGAATTATTAAAAATCGGTTACTGATTCTGCTTAAAGAATTAATTGTATTTATTATTGCATTTATCTTTTGATACAAAGTAATATTCATTATTTTTCAAATTTCTTATATCAATAATTATGTATTAAAATGATGAAGAAAGTTTTATAAATACAATAAATAAAAATTTTTAATTATATTTAGAAGGTACACAGTGTTGATGAATGTTGATTTCTAAATAAAAACTAACAATACCTATTCACTAAATAAAAATACAATAGGAACTGAAACACTAATCATGTATATTTAAAGCTTTTGTGAGATTTGTTTAATTGCTTGCCTAGTAGAATATCAACAATAAATTTTAAATTTACAATAGTTTTTAAATTATTAAAAAAAAATTACCGGTTAAACTCGTTAACAAAAAATTTCAGTTTGATGTGCTAAAATATTTATTTACAATCGATCTGTATGAATCACCATTAGTGAATTTACTATTTTTACTTTCAGAACTAATTGTAAAATAAATCATCGTTTGAATCGTCATTTTGAAAATTTATAGTAATTTGATCTATTGCTGTATCTATCGTTAGTTCCAAGTCAAGAAGTTCTTTTTCAAGTTTTGAGAGCATGTTGGCAACGATTATGCGATTATTATATATTATGATACTAAATTTCCATATAACAATTATATTTCCTTTGTTTTTTAAACACTACTATGAAAACATATTGCAAGTCTTAAATTTTCTAGTTAAACTCCAAAGTTTAGCAAATACTTTTTTAATTGCTTGTAAGTACATTGTCCATGCGATCTTCATGTTTGATGATTTGAGCAACTCTATAGTTTAATTATGTTTGTACAAACAAATTTTGATACAAATTCTCAATTTGTTTTTTTAGGGCGCTATGATGTCTATCTGTTTTAAAGAAGGTCTAAAGTTAACTCCAAACATTTTGTCAGAAATAATATCTGGAACAGGCTGTGATATTCGTCAAACTTTGAACCATCTCACTATGTGGTCGGCGCAGAAAGACAATCTCACTCTCGAGGAAGTTCAAAACAAAGCAAAACAATCTAAAAAAGATACGGTTCTGGGTCCGTGGGAGGTGGTTAGAACAGTTTTTTACTGAATCCGAAAAGAAGGATATGAGCGTAGCTGATAAGGCTAGATTATTCTTTTACGATTACAGCATGGGACCACTTTTTGTACAAGAAAATTATTTGGGAGTCACACCTAAGTGTCCAAAGTAAGTATTTTTTATTTTAATAATAATTATAAATTAATTTTAGTACTCCTAACTACTGAATTAATAATAGTTTTGGGTTTCGCATAATACTCTAAGTATATTTTTGCACGTTTCACCAAAATTCTAACTAACATAACTTTGGGAAATATCCTAAAACTGTTATGTATCTACTCGAAAAAATCACAAAAGTAGGTATTACGTAGTAGAGAGAATGATATTATTAATATTCTCTCTCCTATTGCCGACAAGAATGTAGAGCATAGAATAGTTTTTAATAATTTTAAACTGTTTGTCTTTATGTTAATGTAGTGTTATGTACAATTTATGGCCAATTTCATGTTTATTACATTCTGGACTTGCTGAATAGCCCAAATTTGATGAAATGTACCTGATGATGCTGTAGAAAGCGAAAGTACTTGGGCAAGATTTGATTATTAACTTTGTGCTCGATATTTGCCTTAATTTTTTAAAGTTCATTTATTCGAGCATTCAACCTCATATCAATGATTTTTTATTGTATTCTTTAATTTTATTTTGTCTTTATTAAAATTTTAGGTCTGAAGTTATGAAACGAGTAGCACTAGCTGCAGATTCCATTAGCAGAGGTGACCTAATAGATGCCAAAATCAGGGATCCAATAATTGGGCCCTTTTAGAAAGTCAAGCGATTTTCGCTTCTGTTTTGCCTGGTCATTATATGTCCGGACATGTTTCCAGTAGGATTAATTTCCCAGGATGGTTAGGAAAGAATTCAGCAGCGAATAAACGTAAGAGGATGCTTAATGAACTACATGTTCATACAAGAATGAGGTAAATTATAAAGTAGGAGTGAAATGATTGAATACAGTTAAAATTTTACATCAACAATAATTGATTTATTTCTTTTCACTATATTTCATGGAATTTAATTGATATTATTATCACTGAATTAACAAGCCCCGGAAAAAAAGCAGCAGTATCTAACCGTAATTAGCAAACTTTTTTGTTTCTATCAGCCTTACTCTCGAAGAATTTACTAAACCATTTAGGGTCTGTCTGTAGTAAGGTATAAGTGTTTTTGTGTTCAACATTTCCTACTTGGCAAAATTAAATTCAAATTTTTGCCACTGCGCTTTCTATAACTTGCAAAGTAGACATATTTATAAGTTAGTCGACAAGGGAATCTATAATTTGCATTCCACATGCCGTTCATCACGGCAAAATTCCTAGCGAATTTAGTTTCTAGTACTCGAAACCGACTAAAGAACTAAAACAGAAAGACGGTATTAGATTTAAGTTTAATGCAAGGCATCTGCCATCCGCTTATACGTATTTCAACCTCATTAGTTACCATCAGAGCGTCACATGCAGAGGCTCTGAATCGAAATTAAATATCTTCCGTCATAGTACAATAATTATAAAAATAATTATTTACAGATGTTATAACGCCATCTAATAACAATATTAGAAATCTTAAGATTTTCTACTTGGCGAAACTAAATTTAAATTTTTACCACTGCGCTTTCTACAACTTGCAAAGCAGACAGATTGATAAGTTAGTCGACAAGCTAATTTATAATTTGCATTCCATATAAATTTCGATTCAGAGCCTCTGCATATGACCCTCTGAAATACGTATAAGCGGATAGCAGATGCCCTGCATTGAAATTAAATCTAATACCGTCTTTCCGTTGTAGTTCTTTACTCGGTTTCGAGTACTAGAAACTAAATTCACTAAGAATTTTTGCCGTGATGAACTACATGTAGAATGCAAATTCCCTTGTCGACTAATTTATCAATCTGTCTGCTTTGCAAGTTGTAGAAATCGCAGTGGTAAAAATTTGAATTTAGTTTCGCCAAGTAGAAATCTTAGGATATCTAATGTTGTTATGAGATGGCGTTGTAAGTCTGTTAATAATTATTTTTATGACGGGAGACGTTTAACTTCGATTCAGAGACTCTGCATATGACGCTCCGATGATACTTAATGAGGTTGAAATACGTCTTTCTTATACCGTCTTTCTGTTTTTTTATTCATTTAAAGTAAATCATGTAATAATTTCACTAAGTCTGCAAATATATAGAATAAAAGTACCGGGTTCAGACTGAGTAAAAAGGACTTGAATAACATCAATACATTAGTGGTAAAAGTGTTCGACATTGACTAATATAATTTATAGAATTCTGACTCGAGGGCCTGCTTTAAGTATAGTTTATCAAAAAATAGAGCTAAATTTTGTTAGCGAACATTGTAACTTGTTAAATACTGCAAAGCTACGGATATTACTGGGAATAAATGGAGGAAGAACTTTCAAAAGTGAATTGGGATATTGTGGGTATCACTGAAGTTAGAAATAAAGAAAAGAGTCTTATCATACTTCCATCAAGCCATTTATAGTACTACAAAGGTAGAGGAATCGACACTTTATTCGCAAAAGAAATGCCAACATAATTGTGTCAGTAAACCAAATATCAACAAGGGTTGTCTACTTAAATATCAAAATAAGCGCAGGATATAATTTAAAGATCATTCAAGTGTACGCCCCTATTACAGGAAATCCAGACAAAGAAATCCAAATATTCTACGATCAAATATCCTGTGCAATCACGGAAAATCCTGGCCACTTCTTAATAATAGGTGACGATTCCAACGCCAAAATATGCACAAAGGAAGACCCCTCTGAAATAGCATTGGGAAATTTTGGTAGCGAAGGCAGAAAAGATAGAGGCAAACAACTGTTAATTTTCCTTTTGTAAAACAATCTTAAACCAATGAACAGTTTCTTTAAAAAGGAAAATCACAGAAGATGGATTTAAGAAAGCCCTGATGGAAACACAAGGAAAAAAATCGAGTATTTCTTAAAAAACAAAAAAGATTTATTTAAAAACGTGAATGTGTGAAACCAGTTTAGTACAAGCAATGATCATATGTTATTAAGAAAGAAAATAAAGATATCAGTCGAAAAAGAGAGACTCAAAATGATAAATAAGAAACAACCAAAGAAATGGATAAAACTAACTAATTTTTAGAAGTTCGAAAATATATTGATAATTCATTGAAATACACAACAACAACAAACATCAATATATTGAATAAACAATTGTCATCTGTCCATCTCGTTGGGGGTAGACGTCTATTTCTGTTAGCTTGCATTCAGGGTCTCCATTCCAAAATTCTTTTTGTCCACCGGTCATCAACTGATCTTGCTACATGACCTGCCCAGTTCCACTTTAGTATTGTTATCCTTTCAATAACGTCTGCTACTCCTGATCTTTTGCGTATAGTATTTGCATTGGGTATTCTATCACGTAGAGAAATCCCTAAAATTATTTTCTCCATTGCCCTTTCCGCAACTTTTAGTTTACTCACTGTTGTTCTTGTGAGTGTTAGGGTTTCTGCGCTGTAGGTCATCACTGGCAAAATACACTGATTAAAAACTTTTCTTTTCAGACACATTGGAATCTTAGACCTAAAAATATCCTTCATCTTTCCAAATGCAGCCCAAGCGAGGTTTATTCTTCTTTTCAGCTCGATTGTTTGGTTTTTTCGACTTATTCTGATCTTATGGCCCCAGTATTTATAGGAGTCAACTGGCTTAATATCTTTGTCTTCTACTGAGATGTTTTTGTTGTGGACTCTCTCTCTTCAATCCTGACCCCCCAGGGGGAGTGTAGTGGTCGACGTGATGTCGTGTATTGTCCCTCTCCAGAGATCTCTGTCTCTGGTCATTTCTTTTAATTCATGCATAGGTCTTTGGCATATTCCTGTAATTTCATCTATCCATCTTGTTGGGGATCTTCCTCGTGATCTTCGGCCTTATACCTTTCCTTGTATTATGAGTCTTTCCATGTTTTCTGTGTTTGCTCTCATAACATGCCCAAAATATTTTAATTGTTGGAGATGGACTTTACTAGAGAGTCGTTTGGCTAACTTTTAGCTCTCTTAAAATTGAATTATTTGTTCTACGGTCGGTCCAAGGAATTCGTAACACTCGTCTCCAACAGAACATTTCAGTGGCGTCTATCTTTCTTCTCTCCGATTGTCTCAGAGTCCAAGATTCACATCCATAGGTCAGTATTAGGAATATTAAGCAGTGATCAACCTCATCTTTATCGCTCTTGAAATTTGACAGTCCTTCCATATTTTGGTCATTTTTGCTGTGGCAACTTTTGCTAGATCACATCTACGTTTAATCTCTTCTTGTAATGACCCTGTTTTTGTGATTAATGATCCCAGATATAAGTATGAGCTCACAACCTCGAACCGGTCAATTGTGGTTATGTGTGGATGCAAGAAGGGCTGTGTCATCTGCGAAACGTAGGTTGTTTAGTTTATGACCATTTATTGAGATGCCCTTTTCCCATCCTTCAAGTGCTCTTCGCATAATATACTCCCCATATTATATGTTGAATAATTGTGGAGATAGTATACATCCTTGTCTGACACCGCGTTCTGGATGAAACTCGTTCGAGTGTGTCAAGTACTTTAACTGATCCAGTAGTGTGTTCATATAGTTCAGTTATAAGCGTAATTAGATGTTGTGGTACGCCTACTTCTTTTAGTATTCGCCATAAGTGTCTCCACTTGACCCTGTCGAACGCTTTACGGTAATCTATAAAACAGATGTAAGTGGGATGTTGAATTCCCTAGATTTCTCGATTATCTGTCTTATATTCAGCAGGTGTTCTCGAGTGCCTCTACCTTTGGTAAAACCAGTTTGTTCTTGTGGAATTTCTCTTTGAAGGAATGTTTTCAGTCTCTCATTGATTATATGTAGCATTATCTTGCTGGCATGGGATATAAATGCGACAATTATAGATAGTTCTATAATTGTCGCATTTATGGAAGCTGCCTTTTTTATGTATGGTCGTTATTGTAGATTTTGTCCAGTCTTCAGGCCATTGTTTGGAATGCCATATTTGGTTACAGAGTAGATGAAGTAACTTTACGCCGGTTTCTTCTGTGGCTTTAAGCATTTCTGCTGTTATCATATCTGGACCTGGCGCTTTATTATATTTTGAGCTTGTTGATAGCCTGTCTTACTTCATTTTCGAGTATATCAGTTCTTCTTCCACCTCGTCAGAGATTTGGCTAACAAGCTCTTGCGTTGATCATCTTTATATAGTCCCTGCAATACGATCTCCATGTCTCTGCTATGTCTTCTCTGTTTGTTCTCAGGGTTCCAGTGTTATCTTCAATGGCCCAAGTTCTGGCTCTGAAGTCTCTTGTCAGGTAGCGTATTTTTCGAAATAGATCTCTCGGCTGATTATTCTGACCATGTCTCTCAATTCTTTGCATATACTTTGATAGTACTGTTTTTTTGTCGGTCTTACATCTTCGTTTTATTTCTTTATTGAGGTTTCTTAAACTAGCTTTTTCCCTTTCACTATGTACACCACTTTTACAAAGATTTCTTCTATTCTCCATTATTTTAAGAGTTTCATCTGTTATTCAGTGTTTCCGTTTCACAAGATTATTTTTCTTTGAGCGATCCACTGGTGTTGTTACGCAATGTTTAACAGTTTCCCATATTTCTTGTGATGTTCCGTTACGAATAGAGGGCATACTTTTCTGTACTTCCTGTAGAAGGTCGTCTTTCTTTCTTAGTTCTATCCTCTTTACCTCTCTTTGTTTGTTGGGTGCTTTAAGTTTCAGCATTACTTTAGCTACGAGGAGAGTATGATCGGATCCGATCGGATAGTTGTGGACTAAATTTGTCATAAATTGTGTTTTTGAAAAATTTATTTTAAGACCAACTCTTTTTGATAGTATGGAGTTCTTGGTGCATTATCTGTACCTGATCAAAGCTGCAATAAGAACGATATCATCGGCAAATTTAAGGTTATTTAAAAATTTTCCATCTACATTGATGCCCTTTTCGTTCCAATCTATTGTTTTACAAGCGTATTCTAACAAAGTTGTAAATAATTTAGGAGACATGTTGTCTACTTGCCGAACGCCTCTTTCAATACGAAAAGTCCCAGTATCTCCATTAAGTCTTACACAGGCTGTAGCATACTGATGTATCTAATGAGGGATATGTATCGGTGATCTATTCTACATTGTGTTAGAGCTTGGAGCATTTCACTTTGATTGACCGTATCAAATGCTTTTTCAAAGTCAAGGACAAGTATCAGGGGTCTATTATATTCAATGGTTTTTTCAATTAATGATTTAATGGTTTGCAAATGATCATTTGTTCCGTATCCAGCTCTACATCCTGCTTGCTCGCAAGGTTGATAGAAGTCTAGTTTTGATGTCAACCTATTAGTTATTATCTTTATAAACAACTTATAAACG